>AGDA01039291.1:0-12118 GCA_000281935.1 Mengenilla moldrzyki | reverse complement strand
TTATAAAAAATTCCTTTTATCAAGTATTTTTTTAAACTTTCTTTAAAGTTTGTTTAAAAAGAAAAGAAAATATTTATAAAAAATATTTTTGACAGCAACGGCGGTCATTCATAGAAAAAATACAGTACCGCCATCAGGTTTTAAATGGAAAGATAAAGGAACGCTTTGCCAATATGGGTAATCTGTGTTGCAAGCGTAATTTTCCTATGTTTATTCATAATTGTATTTATATTTCATTTCATATTTATATTGTAATCATTAATAATTTATTTTTACATCCACTCATTTCGAAACTATCAGTTGGTTTAAAACTTTGACTTCATTCTGTTTACTCGGACGTTTTAAAAGAGCAGATTAAGACGGGTATAAAAGAAGCTCTAACTTACTCATTCCATCACTCATTCATAGTAGTAATGAATTGTAAACAAATAAATCTTAATTAAGAATTGTAACTAATAAACCGAAGTGATAAGTGGCCCACATAAAAATTAAAGTTCAAGTCCTCATTGAGTAATTAAGACACTAAGTTGACAAAATAAATGACTCCAGCACGAAAACCAATCGTAGACACTCACGGTAACGGCAAGCGTAACACAGTATAATTGGAAATTGAAAAATACGTATCAAATCATCACTGAACTTTATGTTAATATGTTTTAATGCTATTTCTTTGCACTCTTTTTTTGTTACCAACAAAAAATATGAGGTGTTTACACCAATGATTTGATATTTTGGTTATTTTGTTTTAGAAATCGATTTAATTTTGTATTATCAAAAAATTTTTTTAATTACATCGTAAAAAATTATACAATACAGTCAACTATCATAAACGCACTGAGTGCGTACTAGGAACATGGTCCCCAAGAGAATTTTGTTCTTTGTATTGTTCTTTTTTAATAAAAAAAAAATGTTTACTATGGAAATCACCCAATTCGTAAGTGAACTCATATAAATAAGATCATTATACACCAAGTGTATAAATATTTATTTCAAAAAAAGTATAATAAAATTTGCTTTCAAAAATAAAGAACAAAAATAATGCAAAGAAAATTTTTAAAAATTAGTAAAAAGTTAAAAAAAGTTGAATAATGAAAAGAAAAACTTAGTAACTTAAGTCTACATAGCCTTCATATCACCTATTTATATAGCCTAAACGAAACCTAGTATCCTAAGCCTTCGCTGCATGTGTATTCATAGTATTTTTCATGTAAAAATGGCTCCAGATAAATGTTAGATTTTTTTGGTATACAGAGTAAAACCAACGCCAAATTTTGTTTTCTTGTATTTTACAGATTTCATTTGTTTCAGAAAAATCTTATTTCAACGATTAGTTTCTTCATAATAACTGATAATTTCACATTATTTTTAATGTTGTCCTATAGCCTCGGAAATCCATTGCACACGCGATTTGCAATCGGTCTCGAATGGGTTAAGAGTAATAAAAGGTGTAAGAGGAAAAAACTCAAGGAATAAGTACTACAGTAGACGGTGATGTGGAAAATTTAATTTTTAACCGTATACCATCGTTTAAGATGTAGGAAAATTTATGAATTGTATACGATGATCAAAATGATGCTAGTATACACTTTCTGTAATAAGTTTTATCATTTTAAAAATATGAACGTGAAAGAAATCGTATCAGTGAACTATCGAAAGTCGAAAGGTTAGCCTCAAAGCTTAAAAGTTTTGACGAACAAGTTCCAAATTATATGCCGATAACAAAAAGTAGCAAACGGTAGCGTTATTAAAGAAAAAAATTTAATAATCTTATTAACGATTTAGGATCGCATGTAAGACAAAATAATGCATAACGTAACAAATATATGAGATCCATATTACAAAATATATTTAAATTTTCTCATGAGTTAAGAAAACATGTTAAATTAGATACAATCAAATTGCTCTGAAATCGTTTTAAAAATAATATTACTTAAATACAAATCGTGTGCTACTTTCTACGTATTTCTACAATAAGAGCAATACGAAATTGACATTGTAAAAATTCATTGTAGTACTTTTGCTATTACAATATTGCAAATTATTTTGAAATTTTTTATTTTTCTTTAAAAAAAAACGTAAATCTTCATTGAAGACTATAATTTTTACAATTGATTAATTTAAAGTATATGTTAAACTAAAATACAAAAACATAAATTGTGAAATTAATTACTAATTGTGCTGACCCGGTACCGAATATTGTGGTCTGAAATTGGAAAAATTAACAGGACCACTTAAATTTGAATTGAAGCCGAGTGGAAACTGATTCATAATTTGTCCTAAAAATAAATGTTTTGATTAGACATAAATTATAAAAAATATGGAAAACGAACCATTAGTTTGTAATACAGGATTGGTGTTAGTTGGACCGGTTGCAGCTAATCGGGACAAAATTGATCGTTCAGACATTTGTAATCTTTGTGCCACAGGTGGTATTCGAGCCAAAGTGGCCGGCAGTCTTGACACATCAGATTTCATATCTGCTAACAATTCCTCCAACTGGTTTAAAACTTTATGTAATACGGCATTGGCTGGTTTGTTACCAGCCAACGATTCCTTTGAAAGATGTTGATGAGACTCTGCCAAACATTCAATTTCTGAAAAACGTGCATTCAGTGACATTGCGGGATGATTTGGATCTTGCGTTAAATTTAAATATGCAGCTCGTCGTAACTGTTCTTCAATCACCAGTGCTTGTTCCAATAACTGTGAAAAATCAATAGTTTAAAATCACAAAGCCATAATAAAACGTTATTTAAAATATTTCTTTCGTATAAAACCAAAACTATTACAGTCACTTGGTTTTTATGGCAATCGTATAATGATTTAAAATAAGATAAAATTTTAATTGCTTTAAAATCAACGACAAGTTGTTTTTAATGAATTTGAGTCAGTATTAACTAAGTTTCACTTTATTTGCGTTTGACCTTATTTACGCCTTACTTTTTTTGTTTGATATTGACTTATTGTTATAAAAACAATATGAATATAAATATGAATATGTTATGTTTTATTGCGGACTAAAAAATTATAAGATATCTCAATCACACAAAAATACAAAACTTATTTTTTTTTATAGATTTTTTAAATACATTTTTGAATTTTTGCTCTCTCTTCTTAAACATGATCGACTCTCCTTCATGTTCTCTCCTTTTTTTAAAAAACATGTTGTGTATGTGGAGAACGCGCTGTTATCAAGGGTGAACTTTTCCCCTTTTGTGGCGTCAAAGATCAAATGGTAAACTGATATTCAATAAATGATTAACATCTAGGCGATGGATTTGAATCACTAATTGTGGCATTATTAATAATGTCGTTATTAATTAGATCACTTAATTCACAAATGTTTTCTACGTAATTGTGATCCACAATTGTGTATCTGTAGTGAGCGTTTTTAAAAATGGAAGTCAAATCTGTTAAAAGAACACAAAACAAATCATTGAAAGAGTTGTTTGGAAAAATACGTACACACTTTTCAAAATTTATACATTTTTGTGCGCGAAAATAAAAGTTTATGAAAATAATTAAAGTGTTTTGGTCTACAAAAAAACGCGTATGAACTGTTATTAGTTTTCAAACGTTGTTTTAAATAGTCAGAAATTTCCGCTCTAAACATTGAACCTTCATATTTAAAAATGTTTTTAGACTTTTAATTGTTCAACCATTCAAGTCCCAGATAGTTTTACGAAAACAATGTCGAGAAATTCTACGAAGCGCGATAGCACTTCTCTAAATACGCACGAAAAGACCCAAACAGTGCGATAGTGCTTGTTAACGCGGCTTCAGTTGTGCACAACACTCTGGGTTTTCTCGACATTAAAAGAGAGTAGCGCGATCGCGTGCTTGAGATTCAAAGGGTTAATTTTTGCTTTGTGCGCTACTTTTAAAACCTTTGTGATTGAAGACTTAGTCAAACCTGGTACAAATAATCATGAAACAAAATTTGTTTGGAGAATCTATATAGAAACTGTATAGAAAATTACGTTTTTTTTTTCAATCTAGGGAATTTAAATTTGCAATTTATTCTATTATTTCATTTTATAAATTGCAATAAAATAAATTTAAAAATATTACTAAAATATGAACGTGTGTATTATACGAAATAAAAAAATTATATTTTATGTACAAACCTTAAACCTACGAGCCAAAAACTTATTCTTAATTTCCAAAAAGTTACCCTTGCCAGCATCCATTTTAAACGGCTCATTAATAATCGTAAAACGCATATCACTTTGAATGTCCTGCCAACGGCCATAGCCATGAGTCACTATGCCAGCTAGTAACCAGTAATCATGTCGTCGATGCCAGATCTCATATTCACGTCCAGGAACTGCAGCCTTCTCTTCATTCAACCACAACGTATGCAACTCCGTAAAACCGCCATCAGCTATATTGAACATAAACTTCCGTTTACCAACGTCAACTTTTTCATCAGGATTTTTTCCATCCTGGTTATCGCTGGACAAAACGATCACGTCATCTTCAGAATCTTTTCCACTCATTTTTCGTTCGGTTTGCTGTTGTTTCTCATTAGCTGCCGTAGACGTATTCTTATCCGCATTATTTCTAGACAAGCTTTCTTCGGTATTATCTCCAACATTATTAACTACACTAACATTCGAAGAGCCCTCTGACTCCTTTTTTCCTTCATTTTCATTTGTTGTGACTCGAGAATTTTCCTTATTTTCATCACTATTTTCCACTTGTTGTTTCTGTTCTCCATCCGTTTTCGATGTACCAGCTTCAACTGACTCGTTATTTTTAACCTCCGGTACAGATGATTCACTACTGGCTTTAGGAGTTCCTTCAACCGTTGATTTCATTCCAGTTTCAGTATTTGATGGTGCCGTCGCTTCAGCGTCTGCAGTACTGTTTTCTGTCGTAGAATCAGTATTCTGTGTTGTTAAAGAATTTGGCATCTTCTTCATGACTTCTGGCATACTATACAATCCATTAATTTGTTCAAATTCTTGTACTTTTTTTCGTATCAGAGACATAACTCCAATTCTGGTTAGTACATGCTGCCGACTAAGACCTTCACGGGGTACCCCATCAACAAATGTTTCAGCATTATCAGCGCCTGGTTCACACAAATGCCGCATAAACAATGATACGTACGCCTTAAATACTTTTTCTGACTTACCACGTAAATCGCGTACTAACCATTGTGTATTAAACGCATCCTGCGGTGGCATTCCATACCTCATGATTGCATTCAAGAATGCCTTGCGCTGACGTGCATTGAAACCCAGTACCTCGATATTACCGTTTACACGTGCCAATAATGGTGGCAACGGACGATCCTTTTCATCGCGACGTTCAATACGACGCCGGCTTCGACGACCTAAGTCACCGTCGTTTTTCTCATCGAAATCATCGTCTTCCTTATCGTCTTCCGACCCGGCAGAGAATTCCGAATTGTAATCTGAAATGTTTTCCTGCCAATTCGTATCCTCTCGAGTATCAGTTGCAATACTTCCATCGTTATAATTAACTTGTTTTCGAACTCGCTTACCTTTACCCAACGTTCTAGCAATATCTTCTTGTTGTTGTTCATAGTGATGCCGCAACAATTTAATCCAATACGCCGGATCAGTATTCTCTGCTTCTTGTTTGATGATCTCCGTATCCGCTTCTTCTTCTTCACCATCACCCTCTTTTGTCACATAGCTGGCAACTTTGAATGAGCTTAGGTACTCGTTAGCCCAGTTTTCTCGTTGCTCAATGCCTTCTTGTGATCTATCAAGCAACTCTTCAATAGCTTTATCGTCATAATGAATTGCTTCATCCTCTTTGCCCTCCTCCTTAAATAGTTCTTCTGTACCGAAGCGCAATATGTCATCCAATTCTTGCTTGCTGAAATTAGAACCTTTTCCACCCATACCGGGTCGGACAACTAAATGAGTCAACATCATTTTCTTCTTAGCGACCTGTGTCACTCGTTCCTCAACACTGTTTCTTGTTACAAAGCGATAAATCATCACCTTGTTTGCTTGTCCAATGCGATGAGCACGAGAGAACGCTTGTATATCGTTATGTGGATTCCAATCAGAATCGTAAATAATTACGGTGTCTGCAGTAGCTAAATTAATACCCAAACCTCCGGCTCTAGTTGATAACAAAAAAACAAATTGCTGGGCTCCCGGTGCATTAAATCTATCAATAGCTTCTTGCCTTAATGCACCTGTAATTTGACCATCCAATCGTTCATATTTATATCCTTCACCCTCCAAAAAGTCTTCAAGTAAATCCAACATTTTTGTCATTTGAGAAAAAATTAACACTCGATGATTCTGCTCTTTTAGTTTTTTTAACATTTTTGACAACAACATTAATTTACCTACGAAAAAAAAAAGAAGTGTTAATACTTGCTTACCTTTTTATATCTTATTTCTTTATTTCTCTATACATGCTAATACATTTTCAGTATTCGCGCCTGCTAACGCGTTAATGCGTCAAATACTTATTTCAAAATATGCCGAAACTAGTTAAGTCTTAAAGGTGATAACCTCATGAACTTAAATTGGAGGATAAAAAGAGAGTTAAGAGCAATACTTTGATTCACCTGGGGAGGATTTTTAAAGGTGGAAAGGGAGTAAAATTTTTCAAAAATTAGAAAACCATTTTTTGCTGTTTTTTTAATCTTGATACTAAAAACATGTCCATTACTTATAATAAGTCACATGGGGTGGGTTTTTAGGGTAGGGTATGAAATTTTTTAAAACTCAAAAAACCGTTTTTTGGAAATTTTATCCAGTATTTTGGTTAGAAAATAACTTTCTCAAAACTGCCTTTATAAAGTTACGGTGAATATGTAGAAATGATTAAAAAAGAATGTAACTTATTTTTATTCCCTGTACAATAGTAATTCGGTTTGTGAGCTTCCGAAAAGAGTTTTAAAAACTGTTCTCATGTAAAATTTTCTATTTTTTATAAATTTGACTGTTTTATGTATTAAAAATAATAATAATTAGCTACATACCAGAGGCTTTGATTAAAGCTTGTGTCTCATAGTAAGAGCCTTTACTACTGATAGGTGCTTCTTCAGCCGCAGCAGGGAATAAATACGGATGATTACAACACTTCTTTAAATCTACCATAATATTCAACAGTGAAACGGAATGTCCACCACTCTTTGGATTTAATGCTTCGAAGTTTTTCGTTAAAATATACTTGTAATACTTTTTTTGCATTGGTGATAATTCAACTCTAACAATAAATTCAGACTTCGATGGCATATTTTTCAATACATCAGCTTTCAGACGCCGTAACATATGCGGCCCTAAAAGCTCATGCAATTTTTTCACCTAAAAAATAAATCAAATTAAAAATAACGACTCTAAATTCAAAAATTTTAAATACCTGATCTTCTTTAGAAATATCAGCAAATTCATTTTGAAAGGCTGTCAAGTCATTAAACTTGGAGCTGTTCAAAAAGTTCAGCAAATGGAACAATTCTTCTAGATTATTTTGAAGTGGTGTACCAGTTAATAGTAATTTATATGCAATATTGTACGATGCCAAACAACGGAAAAATTTCGAATGATTACTTTTCAAACGATGTGCCTCATCTACAACTAAAACAGCCCAATCGATTGAGCCTAAACACGTGGCATCAATTGAGACCAATTCATAACTGGTGAGCAACACATGAAATTTTAACTGGTTCGATTTTACTCGCAAAGTTTTAGACCAATTACGGTTTTCTTCATCAACTGTGAGTTCGTACTGACGTATAACCGATCGCGAATCCTTATCGCCAACATAGGTTACACAATAAAATTCTGGTGCCCATATATCAAATTCTCGCTCCCAATTAATGATAGTTGACAACGGAGCACTAATCAAAAACGGACCTTTACAATGACCTTCTTTATATAATGAGTACAAAAAGGTGATCGTCTGGATTGTTTTACCCAAACCCATTTCATCCGCCAAAATAGTGTCAATACCTTGACCCCAAGAATACCTCAGCCAATTCAAACCTTCCAATTGATATGAATGCAATCGATTGTTGCCGAAGAAATCAGGTTGTACATCATATTTTTTCTTTAAATCAGTTATAGGCTTATCTGGCGGTGGAACAAAATGACGGTAATTGGATTCTTCTTCATCAGCATCGCGACCTCGTTTACGAATTTTCTTCCGCTTTTTTGATTCCATTTCACTTCGTAACTCCCAATAGTATTCGATAGCTGCTTTTAGACCTGGTATATCACTATTTTCCGATTCCCACGTGCTCTGATTGTACGGTAGTTCACGCCATTTTACTAAATATTTCTTTTTACCGGCACCACTTTGTTTATGAGCCAGCACTCGGTGTATAATTAAATATTCGGGTCGTACGCCGTGTTTGTAATAACGTTCTTCTAATTCCTTGGAAAGCGAATCTGGTATCGAATTCTTATAACGTGAAATATCCGTTTCTTCTAGATTTTCATCAATTTTTGGCGTTTCATCAAATTCGATTTTACGCATATAGTTTCGATACATAAATTGATGATGAACCTCGAATTGCAAATCTGTAATCCAACTACAACGCCAAAATGATTTATCTTTCCATTTAACAAAAAATTCTCGTTTACGAAGTGCTCGTGATGGTAGTTTAGAGCTTGTCGATGGCTCTTCAGAAGGTTTCTCTTCATCTTCAACCCAACGCCACGACATTACTTTAGCAACTTTTCCAATAAGAGGACCACACTGTTTATAATTTAAAATTGAAATATAAAGTCAAATTAAATAAATCACAAATGTCCAGTGAACAAGCTGAAAACATTAAGTTTTATCAAAAGTTTTAATACCGATTTAAATTTTATCTAAATTAAGCTGTAAAATCTAGATTTTTTTTAATATCATTGGAATATTAATAATAGAACTTATTTTCTTCTATATTTCTTTAATTGCACTAGAGCAGGGATTCCTAAACTTTTTGTACTCTAGAGCACATTTTAAGATATTGGTAAAGTGGCGGGCGCCACCTACTTTTAATCGACAAACTCCTTCCATAAATACCCATAATTCATTTTCTTATATTCATAATTTGTAAGTAAATGAAAATTATTTAAAATTATGAATATTCAAATTTCATACATACGGAGAATGAATTTTTCTTTTTCGAATAGTAGCGGGAACATACGAATCGTTCCGCAAGCACTATGGCGACCTAGGGCATGGAGTTAGACACCTCTGCACTAGAGATTACATTAAATTATATTTAATGCCCTTAAAGAAACTTTGTACATCAATTCCCGTATAGTTAGTAGTGCGTTTTAAACATCTAAAAGTAGTATATTTTGTCTACGCTTAAATGAGTGATATTGGTCATATAATAGCTGCATTTTATACAAAGAAAAAAAATTGTTTATTTTAGGTCTTTTTTTGCATAAATTAGACAGTTTTTATACAGCAATTATATTCGTATAATAAAAATACACTTTTTATACATCAACTTTTTAGACGAATAAAATTATTTATTTTTAGACATCTTTTACGAGCTTTTCCACACTATTTTCTTAAACAAATTAAAAATCATCTATTGTAAGCGATTTTACATTGATGGCGTAAACATCTATTTTCTCAGTACTTTATATACCTTTTATACGCTTTTTAGATACTTTTTTGTAGCCTACGTTAAAAACTTTTCCATTGAATGTTGAAAAAGTAATTCATAAATGAGTTCTCAAACGTTTATGTGAAAAGTAGTTTTCATTTATTTTTAAATTTGTATTTATTTATATTTTTATCATTAACATTATTATTAGCTAATTAATATTATTGTAAATAAGAACAATTAGTGTGTATTAATATTTTATAATTTGATAATTCGTTATTTAATAATAAGAATATTTACTCGTTTACTAATAAATTAGAGTTTATATAAAAATAAGAGAGTTTATATAAAAATATAAGGCCCAAACCAATTGATAATAAATTAACATTATCAAACTCAAATGAAGTAAGCAACAAGCGCTTAAAAAGCGCATAAGCAACAAGTGCTTAAAAAGTGTATTACATATATCGGCATAATTAACTGCTTAGATTTCATTAAAATTAAACGCTTAATAAAGAGTCTAATGTATAAATTTGTCTTAAAATTCTATCTTTTCTTAATAAAATTTCCACACCTATTAGACGTTTCATTGTTGAAAAATTAGTGGAAAAAGAGTGAATTAGATGTATAAATGTACAATTTAGGCTATACGGGTTATATGATTTAGGATATGTTTGCTCATTGCAATTAAGGTTTTCACTTTTTCCGTATATTAATTTTCGCATGTTTTACTTCTTTTTAAAAATTTTTTTACCGAGTATCAAAATCTTAAAATTAAAAAAAAAGATAAACGTTATTTTATTTTTCTCCAAAAATAAATTTTAGAAAACTTTCTTCTATTAAGAAAAAAAAAAACTATGTGATTCAATAGCCACAGAATTTTTTTACATATTCTAAACCAGACATTCCCGACCTTGTGCCCGTGGGCACCATGGCGTCCGCAAACGATTCGTATGTGCCCGTAACTATTCAACAGAGAAAAATACATTTCCTAATGTGTATGAAATTTGAACAATTTAAAACTTCATATCATTTTCGTTTATTATTTATTTACAAATTATGAATATAAGAAAATAAATTGTAGGAAAATGGGAAATTATGGAAGATGTTTGTCGATTAAAAATAGGTGATACCCGCCACCCTACCGATATTTTAGAATATGCTCTAGATTACAAAAAGGTTGGGAACCCCTGTTCTAAACAATAATGTTATTAGAACTACAGATGGGAAAACGAGAGTCTCGGTTCAATGAGTGTCTCGTCTCGTCGTTTGAAACGAAATCTCATTTCCCATCTATAATAAGAATATATCTCTGCTATGAATTTCTTTAAAGAATTAAAGCCTAATATTGAAATTATACAGCATGAGCGATAAATTATTGAGAATTCAGTGGACAAATCTTAAGGGAATAATAAACATACACTACATCGTGGACATTTCCAGTCCCCATCTGGAATTTCTTTCAACGGAGGGTTTAAACAAAACGTATGATAAGCAGAGGGACAACTATCGCAACATAATAATTCACCGCCATCTTTACAGACACGACAAAATTCTTGGTGCTCATCGTCATCTTGATCTTGAGCTCCTTCGGATTCACAGTGCGGACAAGACCATTTTCCTTCCGGCGTTTCTTCTAATTCTGGATCCAAACAAACTAAATGATAAGCTCTCGGGCAAGTATCGCATAAAATTATTTCGCCACCTTGTTGACAAACTTCACAATAGTCTTGATGTTCCTAGAAATATATTCATCAGTACAAGCTAACCTTTCCTAATATCCGCCTAAACTATTTAGTTTTGAGGTCATAAACAATTACCAAAAGCACTGATTTATAAAATAACAGAATGTAAAATCTGAAACCGATTTACATTATTTCTATTTGATTTTTACTAAACAAAAAATGGTTAATTGTGCTAATTTCGATTAATTCAAAATGAATAAGGAAACATTTTCAAATAAATCGTTATGTTTATTTTTATACTTCACATTTTAAGTACATTCCAAAAAATCAGTTGTACATTAATTTTTGCTAAAAGTAACCATTGTAATTTTTAGTTTAGACTCATAACCAATTAAAAAATCGTAATTTTCTAAATAATTAATAATATTCATCTGGGTTTCTTCATTTTTCTTGGAAATATTCCTATTCAATTTAGAAAAAAACTGAACTAATGGTCTCTAAATTACAAAAAATATCCCATTTCAGATATAATAGAATTTAAAAGTTTCTAAATAAGTAGATGATATAGCAATTATTTTAATCTATTCCATTTGTCGTAACACTCACCTCGATTCCCGAAGAATTGAGGTTTTTCGACAAACTTAAGCAAGAGAAAAAAAATTAATTAAAAAAGGGCGATAAGAAGGTCCGGTTAATTAATTTGAAAAAAAAAGACTTGAAAAATACTTCAATTGATAAGCAATTTTTAGTGCAAATGCAACATAGTAGCAAATTTAATCTTAAAATTAATGAGCGAACTGCTCTTATCAATTACACTAGGGAACAAATTTTGACTTTTATTTTCCTCCAGAAACAACGTATATATTTCCTGAATGCCCAAGTACTC
>AGDA01039251.1:0-13286 GCA_000281935.1 Mengenilla moldrzyki | reverse complement strand
TATAGTATATATATATATATATATATATATATATATATATATATATATTCTGTATTTATATGAGGTCTTGAAGAAATTTATGGGAACTAAAGGTGTTATGTGAGAACAAATTTTTAAAGAAACTATTGTTTAGATGGTGACGAATATACATAATATATACTTATACACTTTAATAACCAGTATTAATTTAAAATGAAATTTCATTTTTTAAAATTTTAATTATGAATCAGCTGTACATATTGTTTAACAATTTTATGCTTCAAAAATTTAAGAACATTTATAAATAATCAGCTATTGATACACCTTTATGTTTGTATAGCACTTCGATTCTAACGACTATATTTGAAAAAATTGATTGCTTCATTGTCAATAGTGCGAATGAAGACTAAAAGAAATTGATTTTAGCCTAAAGAAAAATATAATTTATTTAAATTACAAACTGGTAACTATTATGTTACGAAATTCAAAATAATTTCAATGAATTTCAATTAACAGATTTTCTTTACTGTTTTTCAAGTTCGTAAAGTAAACTTTTAACATATTCAAAAATGTCAATAATAATTGAATAAAAACTTTCTAAACGTCTACACAGTAAAACGAAGTTTTTTGCTTTCAATTTTAGCTTCGTTTAATCGAAAACCTATCGTGTACAGTATCAAGACATACGTTGTTTTTAAATATAGTTTTTCTGCCCACTTTGTTATGCACATAGTATTAAAGTTAATAACAATAAGATTCATTATAAGCATTATCATTACTTGTAAAAGTAAAATAAGGAAAGGAAATGAACTATTTTTTTCTTTTAACTTGAGTTGTTTTTCATAAAAGCTATTATTATTATAACAGATAATCTAGAAGCAATCGATATAGTGTGTTATCATATTCGCTTAACAGTACTACTAGAGAGGCGAGTGTATCGAAAAAGGTGTAAAAGCGAAAAGGTCGCATTATTTAGAAAGTATGCGTTCACTAGAGTAAGTTGCTGCTGTGCTGTGCTAGATTTAGTTGTGGTAGCTGGCCAACGCCAAGATTTCAGCGATGAAATCACCGAATCGTCGAATGGTCGAATGGTCGAATCGGTTTCGAAACATTTCGGAACACTGAGTGAAAGTCCCGTTAAGCAGCATTGCTTCCTTTATATTAAGCCAAATGCGATGCAAACTGTATTAACTAGCGATACTAGTGTGTCCGTGACAACTACGACTGCAAGTTTCCACCATAAAGAGCGTGAATGTTCTTTTCGATGGACGCTTTCACCCATGCACAATATTAGTCATAAGACGGCAAGCTAGTGTGCTACACGTTCTGGTGATGCGGTCATTCGATTGCTTGGGAATCGTTTTCACATTCGGTCTTTTTACTTGTGTTCGAACATTTATTGGTAAACAATATCGGTTGATATTATCTTTTCTGTTAAATTAATAAACTAATATGCTTAATGAAATTTGCAGTTTCTTAACAGTGCGAATTAATATTAAAGCTTAAATATGAACATTAAAGTATTGAAAGCGTAAGACTTGAATTATAAATATTGACAGTAAGGCAAATAAGTAGACATTGTGATTTTTTATTTCATTCCCTGCAGAAATTACGAAACTGTAATATGCATTTCTTTTATTTATTATAATTTTTCTTCATCATGATAATAAATATTCAAAACTTATGAAATAAAACTTTCTTTCTATTTTTAAATATTTTTTCGGTGCATCAAATTATATTCACATGATTACTTTGACCACGTCTAACGACGGTAAGATTAGTAGTTGATTTGTATCTGTTTAAAAAATTGTGACATGAAAATACTAATTTGCTGAAAATTTATTTATTGTTTAAACAAATTATTATTTTTTTTAATAATTTTTTTTTAAATTCTAAACTTTATGAAAATTATATATGTCCTATATTAGGAATGATATTAATATTCCAGATCAGTGTTTTCTAACGTGTGGGTTATGACTCAGCTTCGGCTATTAGAAAAGTTATAAAAACAAAGTGTATTAAAGTTTAAAAAAACTATAATTTCTAGCTTTTTAATTTACTATATTTTTCTTAATAATTATTTTGTAATTTTTGTGTATAAAGTGAACAAATAATAATTTGATTTTAATATAACAATAAAATTGATGACATATATAAGTGATATTTTTTGTAAGATAGGTCATAAAAATTTTGTAACTTGGTACCTTCTTATGGCGAAAAAAAGTTTGGGAATTCTATACTTAGACAAATTTTGAATATCTAAAGATTTTTTAGTTTTCATTCTAATATTTATTCGTAAAACGGAATTTAACAAATATTTCTTTTAATATTAACAGCGACTATGTTGGCTGATGATTACTAGAAGTTTATTAAAAGATATTAATTAAAACGTTGAAAATATGATTATAATTATTATAAAATTTAAACGCTATAAATATTTAAAAATGCAAAACTCATTTTATCTTATTAAATTAACTATTTAATTTCATTGAATGGAGATAATTTAAAATTTAAAATAAAAAAAATTTTAATTTTTTTATTAAATATATTTCTCTTTTCTCTGTAATGCATATAAACTTTACCTATTATAATAAAGGAATTTTTTGTTCGGCGTTTTACACTATTAAAATAAAATTTAAACCTTTTTACAGCAAACCAATACTTGTTGATAAGTATTGATTCTTTAAAGTAAATAATGTTATATATATAAATATGCATAGTTAATATTCTAAATGTGTTTATTTATGTTAGCATCAAGCAATGACCCTGGAAAAATAATTACTTGTTATATGAGCAGTTGGGCCGTCTACAGACCAAATGATGGATCGTTTCAAGTGGAACATATTGATCCAACATTGTGTACACATGTTATTTACGCGTTCACTGGATTGAACACAACTGGTTTTACAATCCGATCTTTAGGTTTGATTATGATTTTCTAATTAAGGAATGATCACAATTCAAGTTATAAGTTGAAGGAAAAAGTGTTCTTTTTACGTTTTTTCATGTTTAAATTTTAATAATTCTGGTTCTGTAAAATTTTTTTACGTTTGAGTAAATTAAGGTGCTTGTTATCTTTTTTAAACGTTATTCATATTATTGATCTATTCTACGTATAAGATAAAAAATTTTGAAGTCAGAAAATACATTTAGCCTCATTTCTCAAAATTGACATTTGAAATTTCAAACGTATTTTGGGTTTTACATACATTGAACTTAAACTTTTAGAAAATATTATGTTCATTAGTAGAAATGGAACTCCTAGTATCTACTACTTTTTTTATTATGACTGATTTATTAATGTTTAAAAAGATGTTGACCAAACGCATCAATTTGATTTTTCTTAACACATTTTAAATGTTATTTTGTCCTACTTTTACTAATAATGCTATGTTTGCTACTTTTGTTTAAATTTATACATAAATAATGAAAAATGAATAAAAAAGAAAACTTAATAAACTAATAATATTGGGCATTTTACTATATTAAAATAAATCAACTTAAACCCGATTTTTCTTTCTGAAATTTAAAAGTGGAGAAGCGTTTAGAAAATAACTACTTTGGATAAAGGTAAAGATAAAGGTTGAATCCAAACAGCAAAACATTTAGGTTTTCCAACGAATGTAATGTATGCTTGAGTAAGTTTATCAACATATTTGTTAGCAAAACTCTCTTCAGATACTTGTGGCAAAACACCCAATTTGTATTTATACTCAATTTACTTAAATTAAAATTTTCTGTTACAACTACTGTGTCAACTTGAGTTTATAAATTACATACGAGTCTTAAATTATAAAAATTTTGTTTAATCATACGTATTTTTACAATTTTCATGTTTTTTTGCCGATTTTTTTGACTTTAAAGCCAATATCTTAAACCCTAAAATAGCTATTTCGATAAAATTTTATAGTAATAGAAGGATATTTTTTGAATGTTTTGCACCATATTTCATGCATCTATGTAGTTCCAATCTGCTGGAAAAAAAAATTAAAGTGAAAAATCACATTTTTACCCCTTCCAAAAAATTGGCTTATAAAAATTCAAAAATTTTGCCATTTTTGTAATACTTTTAGTGTAGTCTTTAAAAAAATATATCGGGCCTTCGGGGTAAATTTTTGTTGCTAGACAGTGTAATTGGTTAAATTTTTATAAATTTAAGAGAAAAAAAGCATAAATTAAAAATGCAAAGAAAATATAATTTTTTTGTGTTGTACATGGCTTAAAAAATAAAAAATAATTCATTTCCTAAATTATAAATAAACTCTTGCGTGATCGTCATTATTGTGCATTTGTTGTTCTTTTCTCAATTTTATTAAAAAAATATGTGAGAAAAACCAAAAAATTTGGAGATTTTTTCTTTTTCACCAAATGATGTTTCAACGAACTTCCGTCGATAAAAAATCTTTTGCATTCTTAATGTATTCATTATTGATCAATAATAGGGTTAAAGTTACGGTGATATAGTTAAAATCAGAATTTTAGGACCCAACACTTTTCATTTTTAGTATTATTTTTAAAACACATTTTTTCACAACCACACTCACAAAAATAATCATTTAAAATTAGTTGAAGTTCTTATAGTATGTGAAATCAATTGAAAACCTCTTAAAACTGTTAAAAATATTCAAATATTTTTAAATGAAGCGGCTTCTTACATTTTTATACTATATTATAGAATTATTACTATATTAAATAATTACTATGTTAAACAATTTTTAAATATTTTTTCTGTGTAAAATGAAGAAAATTAGTAGAAAAATTAAGAAATCCTTTCTAATGCATTTAAGTAAAAATTTCATACACCTCTAAAACTCTATTTCACTAGTTACATATAGTGTCAGAATTCCAACTAAATTAAAGTACTTATTTTTGTGAGTGCACAAATGTTTTTCAATTGAAATATTATTTATTTCATTTAAAAATTATATCTTATAGAAAAAGGGCGTAGTCTTCAAGAAAAAAAAAAAAAACAGCAGCCAAAATTTTACCTTTATTATTTTAAATTAAAATGAACCATTCTGTAACTGGTCTGCCTTTTATAAATGTGAATAAATATTTTTTAGATCCTTGGCAAGATCTACCGGATAATTATGGAAAAAATGGTTTTCGACGAGCAACGGAAGGTCTTAGAAAGCTTAATCGGAACTTGAAAGTTTTGTTGGCAATTGGTGGTTGGAATGAAGGCTCTGAAAATTACTCGAAATTGGTTGCCAATCCCTACCGTCGCTCGCAATTTATTGAAAGCGTTCTTAACTTTTTACGGTTTGCTTCTGTTTTCTATCAACATCGCATTTAAATAAAAATAATTCTTATAATCGACTATAAGTTCTACAATAAAGAACCAAAACAAAAACACGAAATTCTTAAAACTTCAAAGACTGGACATCCAACAACTCGAGTTCTAAGGGTTTCCTAATCAGTTAAACGATTAAAAAATATATATCAAAATGAGAAAAAACTTTTTTGCATTTTTTCCTATCTTTAAAAAAGAAATTAAATGTTTTTTGAGAAAAAATATAAAAAAAATATTGCGGCCCCTAAACCTTGTCTAAAAATAATATGTACCAATTGAAATAAACCAAAGTAATTTTTTTATTTGTTACAAAATTCATTTTTTTAATAATAAAATCTACGTCTGTTCCAGTAAACAATCGTTAGGTTCTTTTTTTACTAATCTGTGTACTAAACCATCAAATTTAATGGAAATTATATTTGACTGAATTAGAACTGTCACTGTAGAATTTATTAGAATATGTTAGATTTTTACATTAAAATTATAACTGTTGTAACCAACGCTTAGATGTGTAATACGGTTTTTATTGAATCATTAACAGTGCTGCTGTATCTGATCTATTAAAAGAATGCTGCTTAAATGTACACACCAAAAAAGTAAAAAATCACCTAAAAAAGTATTTTAGCGCTAGTTAAGAAGAGGAAACGGTTCTTATATAATATGCAGAGAAAAATATTATATTGGACATTGTAACAAATAGTTTTTCGGTCGAAGTTAATTGATTGATTCCCGGATTGATATTCTGGAATCATGTGAACTTCGATCTGGAACTCTTGTAAAACTCCAATTATGCCACAAGTGAACCCGGATACGAATTAATTTGGTTTAAGATTTAAAATTTTTTCTTTTAAATTTTTACTTTTAAATTTTTACTTTATTTTATTTACTCTTATCAAGTCAAAAAAATAATAATGTCCAAAGTTATAAGCCAGCTCTCTTTTTATACAGAAAAATGTTACCTAAACATTGTTTTCCTTTTTTTGAGAGCGCTCGGGATCAATAGACCTTTTATGCTAATTTTTATGTTCATTAAAAAGTCTATTGATCCCTTATATATTGCGCTTTCTTATTGCAGTATATGCAATGAATACATATGTATTTGCATTGAACCCTCATTAAGGATATTTTATATTTTCCTTATTTTCCATTTTTTTCTATAATAATAAATATTTTTTTCTTGTTTTTGAAGTTCTACATTACAACATCCGTTTATAAAAAAACATCTTTATATTATAATAAGTTGATAAAAGTATTTAGATTTGCAATTTATCCACTAAATTTAATGCAAAATTTTTTTTTGTTTTTTGTTTTTGTTTTTGGTTACAAATTAAAATCGATATTGATATATTTAACAGATTTATTATTTTATAATTAATAGCCAAATTGATTTTAAACATTTCAAGCGTTTTTTAGCGGCTGACAATTCTTAAGAATTGTTAAAAAATTTATATAACCTTTTTTATTTTTGAGAAGTCGATTTTTGCTTTATAAGCAGAGCATTGTGCAAACCAATTCATTTATTGAAAACAAGGTTTTGTAATCGGATTATTTAGGTGTAAATAGCTAAAAGTTATTTAAAAGTGGTTTAAAATGCAATTCTTAATGTGAACAATTTTTAAAACGGTTTAGTCCCTAAAAAACGCCTTTTATTATGTAAATGTATACATTAATAAACATTTTAGAGTGAACATTATAAACAATTTTGGAATTAAATGTTTAAACCCTGCATGCAAATCCCTTATTTGAAAAAAAGTACCTGTCATTAACATTGTAATGTGTACTTAAACCATGTTTATTAAAATAATGTGAAATGTTTAACAGATTCAGCAACATATTTTATTAAAACGATGAATTGAAATTAGTAACAATATGATGGTAACTTTTTCGCCTAGTGTGTGACAAATTTTTACGTATGTAATATATACATTATTATTTGGGATTGTGTAAATTGGAGATGTGAAATATTGAACTTATTAACTCATACGAATTTTTTTTTTACTATCTAAAAACTACTAAGAAGTTTTAAGTTATAGTAAAAGGTGCTATAAGGGTTCTAAAAATTTTGATTTCAAAACTTCCACTAAAGGCTTACAATTGAGGAGAGATATTTATTTACACTGTTTATAATAAGAAAACTCATTTACGAACTGATTTCAGTTTTTAGACTTTTTATACAAAGATTGCATTCTAATTAATTTATAATTAATTTTAATTTGTAGTTTATACGGCTTTGATGGCTTGGATTTAGACTGGGAATATCCGGGAAAGCGAGGTGGTTCTATTAATGATAAAGAAAATTTCGTGCTTCTCGTTAAGGTAATTCAATTGTTTAATTGTTTTTAGTGTGAAATTTTTTTTCCTAATTTTACTAAGAGAAAAAGTTCGACGTAATGTTAATTACAAAATAAGTAATCTAACTTGTTTCACACGACTTTTTTAAATAAAAAGTATCATGTTATGTTACTCTTATACTTGGTAATTAATCACAGATGAAAGTTAAATAGCAATTTAAAATATTGTTAAATTCAGAATAAAATTTTAAATGCATTTTGGTTCATAATATCTAAGCATACGAACGCTTAATTTAAGAAAATTTCAATTTATAGAATTTTCGTTAAACATCACTTAATTTAAAATAGCTAGCAATAATAGCAATTTCGTGGGAATTTATTTACTCACACATGAGTATGATTACTACGTTGAAAAATTCCTCCAAAATATTTTAAATTTTTTGTAAATATTTGGTTATATGTGAGATTTAAGACTATAGGTTTCTTTATTGCAATACAAAAATTTCATTTTATGAGATAAAACTTTACGAAAATAATTTTAAGGTATAATTTTTAAGTGTAATTTGAAAATAGAACTTTTTATGTACAGAAAATTGCGTAGATTTATTTCTCATTTAAAAGAGATTTCAGTATTAAAGTTATAACTTTAAAATAAAAGCAATGCAGATTTAAAAATCTGTGGTCTTAAGCTTACATTAATCCGAGATTAAAATCTAGCTGAAATTTACCATAGAAATAGTTCCAAAATAAGTCATTGTTGATATTTCTTCGTATAAATAGCATAAATTAAAAATGAATAAAGAATTTTTTTGTAGAATTAAACTTTTAAAAAGGCAACTAAGTGTTTTACTTAAAAATTTTAAGTAATTCTAATTTTAAATATCAAAATTTTATTACAAAAGGTAATTTTATATAAATTAATATAATTGCGATTAAATCATTGTCAACAGAAATCTTAATGAAATTTTACCAACTTTCTATTGAAAAGTTTGTATGAAATTCAAATTTTTAGTTAAGTAGTAAAATTGAAATTTTTTAGGAGCTTAAAACAAAATTCAAGGAGTACAATTACTTACTGACCGCGGCGTTTGGTGCCAGTCGCGAAACGATTGATGTCGCTTACGATGTTGAAACATTAGCTTCTTACTTAGACTTTATTCACGTCATGTGTTATGATTATCATGGATCTTGGGACCGGCGTGTTGGTCCGAATGCGCCATTATACGCATCCGATGGCGATGATATGAGCATCAATTTTACAATTCAGTACTTGAAAAGTCTTCATGCTCCTGCCAATAAATTGGTATTAGGCGTACCATTTTACGGTCGTACATTTATAACGGTGCGCAACGATTTGAAAAATAATGAAATTCAGGGTCCTATTTCAGTTCCAACCAAAGAATATGGGTTTCCGGGCATTTATACAAAAGAAAATGGCTTTATGGGCTTTAATGAGGTAGGTAAAGTCAATTTCTTTAAAATTTTGGTACATTGTTGATTCTGATTTTTATTAGAATAAGAAAATAAGTAGTTTTTTTTTTTGGATTGAAACAGTATATACTGAGAAAATCACACTAGTCAATAAAAAAAAGATCCCAAAAAAATTTTAAGTTTTTCTGTGGAATACTAGTTCAAAAATATTTGAAAGGGGACAAAAATTTTACTTTTAAAAAAGCCTAAAGCAAAATTTACAAATGCTAAGATCTTGAAATTCTAATAACAAAGGCCGAAGACTATAATAATTATATGAGCCGAGATTTAAGTTTCTTGTTTTTGAAGTTCAGAAATTATTTAGACATAGTGTGAAAAACTATCTAAACAATTCTACTAAAAGTCTTGAATTTTCTAGATTTTTCAGGTATATTTTTAAATTCTAAAACACAAGAGCAAAAGAGACTTGAAATAAGAAAATATAAGTTTAGCGTAGTTTTCTGTAGTGGTTATAAGAATTTCACTATCTAAGCATTTTTAGACTTTTGCTTAGGATTTTTTTGAAATTAGAAGAAATTAATTTCTTTTGTAAAAAAGTTAAATCAATTTGAAAATTTAGGTTTCCAATTTAAATCTTTGTTAATAGACAAAGAAATATTAAAAATCTTAGAATTATTTTTTAAAATTTAATTTTTTCAGTTGGAGTTTTTATTAAAGAAAATTTAGTTGTAACAAAAAAGTTAGTAAAAAGATCAATAATAAAATTGAACTGTTTTTATCTAAGATATTTATAATTATTGCTTATATTTTCATAAGATATGCATAGAATCTGCAAAAGAAAATTGGACGGTGTTTTGGCACAGTCGTAGTCAAACGCCATTTATGTATCGTGATAACAAAGTAATATCATATGATAATGAGCGCTCAATAAGAGCAAAAGTACAATATGCACTGACAGAGCATTTAGCCGGTATCATGATTTGGTCCATAGACACGGATGATTTTCGTGGCCATTGTCGTCATCATGTCTACAGTAATTATCCATTGTTGCGCGCCATCAATGATGAACTTTTAAATGCACCTGATTTAGAAGGTTCTGATCGAGACTTGCACAATAATGCACGCAGTCACGATAATGATTCAATACCAGACAGCGGCGAATATTTTCAACCGACACGATCAACATTTGTTATTAGCTTCATTTTTTTATTAATGTGCAAACTATGTTTTAATAACAATATATAGCTAAATATGAGCTTTTCTGTATTTTACCTGTTTGAATAGAATTTAAGCAATCTGTTAAACGTTTGTTGTTCGTTCCTACTTTTTCTGTATGTATATTTTTCAATTAAAAAATGCTTAAAGTATTTATGTAAAAAGAAATACCGAAACTATCAAAAGTAGACTCCTTTCAAGAGTTTTTCTTCACAAATCATTTATTAATATGAAGTAATTTTAAATCAATTTGATAATATTTTTTAAGTAACATATTTTTAACATGTGTTCAAAATCTGTTATAAAAAATAACGCATTTATAATTGTTTTAATAGACAGGAGTGACTGATAATTGAATCGCGTTCTAGCGAAAGCAGTGAAAAATACGCGTTTTCAAATAATCATTTTCTAAGCTTTAAAATTTAATGCCTCAAAATTTCGTGTTAAAACCTTAAAAATATATCAACTTTTAAGTACTCGTTTACGTATAAATATCCTAAGCTTCCATGTTCTTTAGAACAAGATTGTTGTTTTAGCCGCGGCACAAAACTAACTGACCACCCAGTTTCGCACGCATAGTACATTAAGACTTTAAGGGCCACGTCAGTCATCGGTGATTAACACCGACTTTTCCGTTCATGCCGCGTCAGTCATCAGTGACTGACACTACAGCATTCTGTACCTGCGCGCACGGCCTGAACGGAAAGTCGCTAAAAAACTGTGTGACACTTAAAGTGTTAGACAAAAAATACGCCTGTGATTAAACAGAAATAGAATTGAGTAATTTGACTATACTTTATTATGATGCTTTTTAATAAATAATAATTTCAGTTCATTCTCCTGAACTGGCGAATTTTGTATCATTATGTTATGCAAAAATAAGCATTGTTTATTAGTTAGAATAGAACTTAAAAATTTGATGTATCAATTTTTTTTTAAGTTTCATTAGTTGTAATGAATTCTAAATAGTCCTTCAACTTGAATTCATTGGTATGGGTAACATGAGTTATATCATATAATTTTTTTTAATGATCTATATTTATTGTTTTTTGTGGTGCATAAGTATACAAATAATTTTTGTATAAATTTAAGAATTTATTCATTACTAATGTCTAACTATAGTATGAAAAATACGTTAACGATTTACATTTTCTGTTAATAAGTTGAGATTTTTCATGTAATTCCATAAAATGATATTTTTAAGAGCAAGCATTAATTTCATTAGCAATTATTAATCTAAAAAAAAGTGGAAGTGTTTAGCAAAAATCTTTAATTAGAAATTCACTATATTTCTTGAATTTATGATACGGTGATAAACTAGTAAACAAATATTAAAATTTCGCAGTTTCGAAAGAAATCATTATTGAGTATGATCATACGTCAATTTATTTATATTAATATGGTCATCTAGTACAATAATTAGCAAAGAAGAATATAAAATAGTTGATTATTCAAATTAATTTTTAAGATTATCAATAGAGGCAAATGTTAACTTAAGAGGATCCTATAACTACTCCCTTCTAAATTAGGAGCTACCATTCGCTAGTTGAATAATTGAATACTAATCTAGCAGGTTTTTTTCTGATATTTTACAATTTCCATTGTCTTTTGCCTCTTTTTTTTTCACTCAATTGTCCTATTATTGAATGTTTGGCGCTTTACTATACGGAGAAAAAAAATTTTGTTTATATATGGAACTAATAAAAATTTTTTCTTAATTTAAATAGTGTAATATGAAGTTAGATTTAAGAACAAATAACAATTTTTACTTATACAAGAAAAAAAATTTAGCGTTCAACATAAAAAAGAATTTTTTTCATAAATAAGTGATTATGCTTATTTAAAAATAAAAATCAAATTTATTTGTGCAAACTAGCAATTTTAGTAAAATTAGAGCAATTTTTTTTCTATTTCAAAAATCTTATATATATATAAAGCCTTTTTACTAGAACTAATGGATTTATTTTCATAAAATTTCAAATAGTTTTCTAAATATTCATATACATCTTTTAAGGATAAAAGTAATAACACATTTTGATAAAAAACTATTTGTATAAAAAGCAATTTTATTAAAAATTTAAACAAGTAAAGGAAATTACATTTTAAAACACTTTTACAAAACAAAATGTATCACTAAAACATTTAAATCATTAAATTTAAAAATATCATAAGTCTTTACGTAAAAAATTTTTCAATACTTCCAGAAAAATAATTTATATGATCAGCAACGTCATTGATTTTTCTTCCATCAAAAACTTGAGAGTTCGAAGACGAATTATTACAATTCGGCTTAGAATTTTTTTTTAACAATAACCACTTCTGAAGTTGATTGTTGTGTCATCAAATCTCCCAAAAGAATTGGAAAATTAAATGAATTATTGAAATTTTGTTTCCTTCAACAAGGTAAATAATATTGAGCAAAATAATAAAAAATAATAATAAATAATAATAAATTAAAAAAAAATCCTTTTAATACTTCCATTATGGTAATTAATAGTTTTCAAAATCACAAATGATTAAATTGCAAACCGCATTTAAAACTAAAAGTTGAACTCATAAGATGATACAAAAACATTAAATGTTTAAAATTGAAGATTGCTTTAAAAAATTATAAAAGAACTATTCAATTTTACACTTTCGTGTCACGTTATGAAATGACGTATTTCTTAAATATTGAAATACATTCGTTCTATTTAGGAAAAACTTTTTCTTGTACTATGTTAATGATCGTATTTTGTTTCACTTTTAATCAAAAAAAAATCTAAATATCACAAGAAATTCATTAGAATTTCATGTTTTAAAATGTAGTAAAAATTTGTTCTAATGTTTAGCATTTCTTTTCAAGGCATATTTTACTTCCAATTTTAAGCCAAATTTATACTTATAATAACTAAAAAAAATTCATAATTTTAATGTCAATTTTTAACACTTTTAAATAAAAATATTTTCTTAATTTTAAAAATATTGTTAGGATCTTGTCGAATAGGTGATGGAGAAAATCACAAGGCACGAATTTTATTTTTTGTTTTAAACTTTATTCAAGAATTAAACTCAACTCGTACAATCAATAACTCACT
>AGDA01039249.1:0-17500 GCA_000281935.1 Mengenilla moldrzyki | reverse complement strand
AAATATTTTGGTTTTGGGGTTAGTAGTACTTGGGCATTCAGGAAATATATACGTCGTTTCTGGTAGATGACCTTTGTTCCCTAGTGTTATTAATTTAACTGAAAATATTAATTTTGTTAATTAATTTTAATTAATTTAATAAATAAATTTTTCCTATAAAAACAGACGGGAATCGAGAGAATGGCGCATCTTCCTTCGAAAATTAAATTTTAGTTCAGTTATTGTGCGGGCTTCAATATTTAATATTTTTAATTATCTGTAATTATCGATTGGTTTAAATAATAAATTAAGTTTAAGCGTAAACTTTGTGTTGCGAATAATACAACACATTAAATTTCGCTTCTGTTTGGAATGATATTTATCTATGCGATAATGGAGTTACGCACGTTTAATGTAGTTATTGTTGACGGAAAATAATTATTATTTTGATTAAAAGTAAAAATTTTGTCAATAGTTGGTTCTTAAATTTAATACGTAAAAATAAACAATACCTTAGATCCCCTTAATAGGCATATATGAGACCCTTTTCGGCGAGCAACCTGGTTACGTTTTTGGTTAATCCGAGTTACAACTCAGGTTGCAACCAATGTTTGCCGAAATATGGTTACGACCAAATTTAATTTTCATTTTTGTTTTTAAATATTTGAATTTTAGAAACACAGAACAAAAAAATCTTGTTCTGCTCGCTTTTTAAAAAATTTTTGAAATTGTGATTTTAAGATTAATTCAGGTTAATTTTCTACGGTTAAAGCAGAACAAAAAATAGTGTACGAGCGCAGTGAGTCACTCACGTTAAATATTTTTAAAAAAACCTTACAAACGTTTTTAGCCCTTCATAACACAAATAGAAAAAATGGTTACGAATAATTACAATCAGTTCGCCAAAATATAAAAAGTCGCAACCAAAGATAATCGGGTTGTTCGCTAAAAAAGGTCTATGAAAAATGCACATGTTAATATATATTATTGCATTTTAATATACATATAAAGGAATTTAAAATTTAAATTAACTCAAGCTTCAAGTTTAAATTAGCATGAAACTGATAAAAAACGTACCTCATACACTTCACCCTCAGGAAATTTATTTGTGGATTTTAGTTTCTTCTTTTTCTTTAATTTATTGCCGATTTTCGTTTTCGCCTTTTTTTTAACAACTGGTGTCTCCTGATCTCCTTCAATATCACCTTCCTCATTTGCATTAATATCATCAGTTCCAGCAGCCGTTTTTGCTTCTTCGGCATCCTGAAGCATCTGTTCAAATTCCATATCAGAATCACGATCCGATTGCACATTACCACCAACTGGGCTGTTATCTTGTTCATCTTCCTGTAAATTCATCAACTTATTTAATAATAATCACGAATGCAAATTACGTTTTATTAATTTGGAATCGTATACAAAATAACGTTTTTATAAATTATGTAATAAGTCCATTATTGCAATAATATAAAGTTTTTATTTATAATAAAGAAAAAATTAAAGGGAATTTGAGAATGACGCTTATAAATCAGCAATTAACATACCCGTTTACGTACGCGAGTTCAAATCATTTAAAATAACTTTTTAATCATTGTTAGCGCAAATTCTTTTGGTTTTACTTTCAGAACATGACAATATTAAATGCTGTTCATAATTACTAATTCTTATTAACCAACATTAAAACAAATGTGTAAAAGCATAACTATAGAGTTTTGAGTTGTATTTTATTTTGAAAATATATTCATAGAAATAGACCAAGTTTCATAAGGATGACACCAATTAATTAAAGGTGCAATAAAATTTTATTAATTCAACATTTAATTTTTTTTTTTTTTGATATTCTGATACGTGTAACGATGAGCAATATAGTTTACTCACAATGCGACAGGTATTTTATAGTCATAACTTATTCCGATTACATATGTGAACAGACTTTAGGTATATTAAATTTTCAATTTGGCGGGGTATTCCAAAAATTACTAGTTTTTATTCAATATATTTTTCTTTTTGTTCAGTGCTATCCTGAAGTGTGTTTAGAATTTTTTCTAATTGAACGATATTTGTAAAATCTCGGGAAGTATTTAATGAAACACGATTTTTACCCCCACATTAAAAAATATCTTCATATATTTCCACTTATTTTGTTTTAAAGTTAGTTTATACAAATGAAATTGTTGTATCAAATTATTTTATGTATTGTTTTATATCTTTAAATTAAAATAAGCACACATTTAAGATCAAGTTATATTTGAAATTAATGATAGAAAACGTGATTAAAACGCATATGAATTGTAATGCGATTTAATGTTAATGATTGTTTAAAAGCAGCATAAAATTTAATTACGAAAAGTATAAAATAAACAATAAGGAATTAAAAACTTAACATACTACTCAATGAGCTATACTTGTTATATAGAAATACGAATTATATAATCTATAATATGTAACAAAATAACAAGCATAAGTTTTTCTGATTGTTCGATAACAAGAAATTAGAAAAAATACAATGTGTATAATATTTTTAATTTTAATACTGTTAATTTTTTCTCATTTACAACTTAAAATAAATTTCATTAGCCGTTTTAAATATTTTTAATAAAATCATGCTCTAAATATGTTACCTTCATGAAATGATTACAAATAATTAAAAATCAACTTACCGAACTACCCTGACGTCGTTTACCCAAACGTATTCGCAATGTAGGGACCTTTGTAGCCACTCTCTTTGCTTTCTTACTGGCACGCGAGCTACGTTTCCGCTTTGAGATATCATATTCAACATCATCATCGTCTTCATCTTCGTCATAATCTTCACCGCGTCGCATCGACGAGCCACTTGTCGCTCCACCGGCACCATTACTAGCTACTCCAGCATTTGAGTCGCTTTGCTCGTCGTCCTTTTGAATATATGGATTTGTTTCGCTAAACTCGCGCCATTTGGCTGCTACTAGCATCATTATTTTTGACATCGGTACCTTTGGATTTTCCTTGCTTAGCATTGGCCGTATATGTTGTTGAAATAATTTATAAGTGGTTAGATTTTGCATATCAGCATCACTAAAATTAATAACAACATCGATAAGACCAAATGTCGAACAAACCTCTTCAACCGATGGCATGTTCGATTCTTCTGTTAAAAAAAATCAGTCTTTGAATAATTTTTCTCAAGAAACAATTACTAAGAAGCCACTTTTTTATTTCCCGTTAATCAAGCGTTAAAGCACATATTTATACTTTAATAATAAAATATTTACTTATTAATTTTCAAAATTCAAAATTTTGTTAAAATTTTGAATTTTCAAAAAAAATGCTTCTTCATATCTTATTTTTTTATACCAGAATTATCGACCGTCTGATTCATTGAGTATTTACTAGTTCGTGATTTTCTTGATTTTCTACTTGTGTAGTCAGAATCCGTCGCCACTTGCTCGAAATCACTTTCCTATTTTGAAAAAAAAAACTTTTTATTAGAACTGAAAACACCATTCGATATTTAAAGTACTATTATAAATTGCAATGTTATTCGACAACAAGAAAACTAATGACCTTTTTTCCCATCATGTGTACATTGTTTTTTCTTAGCAAAGAAAAAGGCAATCGCAAAAAGTTGTTTTTAATCTTTACTTTATACATTGCCACCACGAAATAAAAATAATATATACGACAAATTCAAATACTCCCCTCAAAATCCAATTTAAAAGAAAAAAGTACTTTTGCATATAATTTTCCACCATTTTCTACTATTAACTTAAATAATCCTCAGAAGACAAGAGAATATTTTCAAAATTATATTGCATTTTTTTTGCGTTTTAGAAATTTCAAGAATAAGAGCTTAAAAATAGTGGTAAGAATAAATGAAAATGAAACTTATGAAAAGTGGAAAAAAACTTTTTAACACGTATATTAAAAAATTGTAATAAAATATCATAGTTATAAAATATCACTAAAATTTGAGGTCATTACTTCGATAAAAGTTGTAGTCCTTTATCATATAATATTAAAAAAAAAATACATTTAAAATTTACCTTGATTAAAAACAGAATATTTTATGAAATGTTTACTAAATAGTAATTAAATATTACTACTTAATAGTATTGTATAAAAAACTTTCTATATATAAAGTTTTAAAGCTTTAAACTGATTCTAAAATAATTTAAGTGGTAAAATATTAAAATAGTGAACGCCTTTCTTTTATCAGATAAACGAACTATAATCATAAGTGCAGAGCTTAAGTTGTAAATAGAAAAGAGAGTGTATGGTCGAATTTTTACCTTTATTAAACAGATAGGGTCAAAACTGATAGTTAAATTTAAAATTTCTTTTCATTCGACTTGTTAACTGAGAATCATTTTTTAATTACGCAGCATATAACAGGTGTGAGCTCTTTTATTACGACGTGTCAGTCTATCAGGCTCGAGGAACGTTATTTCGTATTAATATTATTTTTTAATGCTCAAAATCAGAGGTTTCCAACCCAGTTTCCGCGGGCACCATGGCGCCCGTGGAACGAATCGTATGTGCCCGCCATTATTCAAAAGAGAAAAATACATTTCTTCGTGCGTATGAAGTTTGAAAAATTATTTATAATTTTAAATCATTTTTGTTTATTACTTATTTGCAAATTATGAATATAAGAAAATAAATTATGGAAAAATGAAAAGTTATCGAATGTGTTTTTCGATTAAAAATAGACGGTGTCCGCCACCCCACTGAAATTTTAGCGTGTGCTCTAGAGTACAAAAAGGTTGAGAGCCCTTGCTCACAATAAATGAAAAGACTATGAAACATAAGTGTTCCCATTTATTTATGCATATAAATTTGACTTATTTACAAGTCTTGTTTAGTTAAGATTTAAAAAACTTCAATTTCTTAACAATATTTGATTTTTGAAAAATACTCATTTTCCTTTAAAAATAAATGCATAATGATTTGAAAATGGTAGAACGTCGCGAGTTCTATAACATACAATATTAAGCAACTTCTATAATTATATACTTTGGGTCTAATTATTTATTCAGATTATCAATTCGCTAAACGCATAGAACAAAATCAAATAAAATAGAAAAAAATACTAAAATCGACATTTTTTTAAAAAAAATATAGAAAAATATTGTTTTGCACATATTATTTATTCGATCCGCAGGAGTTGTCCATATTCACAAAAAGGGTATTAATTGCGTTTAGGAATCTGGATAAGTTAAAAAAGTGTAGAAAGTACAAATTTAATGTTCAAATTCATATGTTTATAAATTTAAATGAAAAAATCTACACTTTCTATCAAAAATTCGAATTTTTAATATTATGTACATAGATAATATAAATTTGCAAAATACATACAGTTTCCAAAGTTTTTTAGATGTGTCATTATCTAAGCCTCGACTGACTCTTACAAAATTTCCTTCATACTTTTATACTCAGATTTCTAACCATTTTAGTACAAAGTATATAAATGAAAAAAAAAAAAAAATAACCAAAGTTAATATAAATAAATAAATAAAATAAAAAAACAAAAGTTCAAATAAGAAAACTTAAACGTAATTACAAAGCTAATTCCAATAAAATAAATAAATAAAGTTCAATACGACAGACGATAATTTTGAAATTAATTACACTCGGACTTTACTTAAGGAAAGTAAAAGGAATAATGTTGCATTTCAGAAATTCGCGTAGTTTAAAATCAGATAAAAGGATTCATTTTATTCGAAAGCTACAAAGGAGTAATTTTTTTTCAATACCATTAAATAAATATATGTTTTAGTTTATATAATATGGGTTCCTCTCTGATTTTGAGAAAAAATCACAGAATATTAATCATTTCTTTAAAACCTGATCCAATAAATGCGGAAGTTGTTCGCAATCTTGATTATTCTCTACGTTAAGAATAAGAAAAATTGTGATCAATTTTCAGAAGACACCCTATAAGGAGTTAAAAATCAATTAAAAATTCTTAGTCTGTACAAGATTAATGATTAAACATATCATTAAAATTAAATACTGACGTATTCTGATACTTTTTAATAAGAAATTCTCAAGGCTTTTTTATGTAATACGTTATAATATGCAGAAATAATTAAAGAAATCAAGTACGTCTTTCTTTGGATATTTTTATTTGATAAAACTTTAAAATGTAAAACTGTGTGCAAAAGTTAGAGCGAAATAATGTTACTGGTTATTAAAAATATTATTTATGAAGTTTTAGAATCTTCAAACGTGAAATTTAGAAATGTTACAATTGTAACTTATTTAAATTTCAAGATTTTGTTTAACATGTTTAAAACAGATACCTCAGCACTTTCAGCCTTCCGCTTTTTCTTCTTCTTCTTGACACGTTGATGATCAGTGCCGCTCTTTTTCCGCTTCTTGCCCTTTTTACGTTTGCGCACCTCTTCCTCGGGTTCGTAATCATCATCGAAGCCTTTGCCCGACTGTTGACCAGCGTCCAGTTCTGCGTCCGGATCCGAATCGTCAAGTGCAGCCGTATCCTGATCTGCATTCGAGCCAAGTTCATTAGCTGCATCATTATCGTTTTCCATATCGACATCAGCTTCAGCGTCGCCATCCATATCAGCATCGGCATCAGCGTCAGCATCGGCGTCCACATCACCTTCTTGATCACCGTCTACATTACGGAAAACTGATTAAAACTACGACCAAGAAAGTACTCCAAATGCACGGTAAGCGCGCATGCACGAGTCTGAGCCCGTGTCCGAGATCGGAACGGCTCTTGTGATCGAAAAACATATATTTTTCGCAAGCGGCTAAAAGAATCGCGTCGAACAACTGATCGTGCAGATTTAGCTACCGTACGGCTCTGATACGAGCAACGTTTCCATGCTAAAATTCTTCATTTGTAATTAACATTAAGCACTTTTCTTACCGTCAAAATTCTCGTCTAAATCATTATCGGATGCCATGATTCACGAAAAATTCGATTTTCGAATGAGAAATTGATCGAGTTGCGTGAAAATTCGCGAGCGATACACGAAAATCTTCGAGAAATTTTCCCAATAATCACTCACAAATAAACAATCAAAAAAATTTTAATGACCGAAAAAAAATGGCAAATCAAGCGGTTCAAGATATTTTTATGACTTGCGCAATGAATGCTTTCTAAGTGTACTGCGCATTGTTTTTATATTTTAAAATTTTGGAAGACTCATTTTATGCTATTTTTCCAATTACAATTAAAATGAAGCTAACAATAAAATGCTAATTACATCCTTTAGATTTATATGCGTAAAAATAAAAATAATAATTTATTAAATTTATGGAAATAAAATTTAAAAATACCGGCTTAAAAAATCGAATTGAATTTCATGGTTATTGTCATAGAGAAAGAATAATATGGAGATGAAACTACATAGGAAAGAATAACATCATTTTGCCTATGGTTACTACAGTAGTAATCAGTAATAAAGTTTTAGTTCACCTAATTTAGACGGTTGTAAGCCATTTTTGATAATACATTATTAAGATAAAGTTGCAATCTCACATGATTAAATACCGGAATAAAGAATCGGGCATAAATTTCGATTTTTTTTTATTCTGTGAGCTTAATATTGTATTTAAACCCTCATTTTCAGTGCATTCTGTGCCAAACGTCTGTTATTCTTTCTCTATGGGTCTGCTCTCAACTCTTCACTATTGCACTATATTTAGACATTGTTTTTAAACTTTTAACATATAAATTTATAATACTGCGTACCACAACATGCCTAATAAGATGAATTACTCATGTAGTATACAAGTGATTGAGACGGATGTCCGTCAAGATAACCACTGTCAAATGTAACAACCAACAGAAAAGAAAGTTCGTTTGAGGTATTCACTATCAACATATTTACCAAAAAATAAATTCAAAGGGACACATGCATCCATATATAAGCTCGAAATATAAGCGACACTGAGAGCTAGTATCCATTTAATTCGTTTAACTTTGTAATTGTAAAGTGAGTTTGATTTAAAGAAAATAATAAACGCAACTATGAATTAAACCTAAAAATTCAACTAATCGTAAACTCCCAGCACACTCAAACTCACCGGCGCACAGACAAGTTCGTGAAATTTCCTGAAATAGTCCCTGATTCGCGTCAAGTTTTTCAATCATTACAATCGTATAACATTATACTCAAAAATGTTTTTGTATTATATTTTATGTCTTATTTAATGTTAAAAATATATAATAATTTTTTTATCATTTTTTTCATAACATTTTTTTAAACTTTTAATAAGATGTAAAAGATTTTTTAACAATTTTTACAAAATTTTTTATGTACCTTCAAATAGTCGACTATTTACGTGATTGCGTAAATATGTTTATCACCTAGAAATTAGTTAACTATAAACATGTTATAACTAACATGTTTTCAACATGAAAATCAAAATTATATTAGAAAAAACTGTTGTAAGAATGCTTCGGAATTAGAAGAGTAATGTGTTTAAAAACACTAAGGACAATATATGAATAAACACATTTGTAACATCATTTTAACGCGAAAAAAACTTTTACAAGTATGTTAGAAACATATTTCCCGACACTGAGTGAGAAAAACTGTTGTAATAGTGTTTTGTAATTAGGAAATTAACAAGATACGAATCAACAAATTTTAAATATTTAACAAAAACAAGTTGTATAAACATGTTTTGGCACACGGGAAAGGTACAAATATCACACGGTACTGTTATCAAGTTACAATTATAGTTAAAAATAATTTTATTGAGGCTTAATTTCTTAAACTTAGCTTTTGTAATTTGAAATAATTAAAAATGTTTGAGGACACTTTGAAATTTTTCTAGAAATATTGTCGCATGCTTAGGTTCAAAAATTAAAGCGGGTCGTAGTCTTATGGCGACTTCACCACATCCACCACTCTGTACTCCTGATTCTTTTAACTTATGCAAAATATTATCTCTCAGTTTTCCATTGGCACAATTTATAGCTAAAAATGTCCCACGCCCACGTAATGAATTCAAAATATTTGGAAACTGCTTCTGTAGGTCGTTTAATCCATTTTTTAGCACTTTCCCAGTTTCCATAACAAGTTTCAATAACCGATCTCGTTGTACAACCATTAATATTGCTTCCAACAAAAGCAATTTTCCCGGATCTCCCATCCATGTATTGAAAACTCGATATGGAAGATTAGGCCTAAATGGAAAATAAATACGTTACATATAACTTAAAGCCATATAAATAATAAGCAAAATTCAAATTATATTTTCAACCCTTTCGCTACGAAAGTGTTTTCCGTAGGAGCGACACAACTGTACGGACTACTAGACCGGAAATTACGCATGTTTTACTTAAGTAAATTGCTGTTCGAATTTATATCTTTCTGTAATCAACTGGTATCAAGATGACGTCGTGTACAGGCGACACTCGTGCACACAGATCGTCGCAAGGGTGCTGTCTATAAACGACGTTCGTAGCAAAAGGAATAAACTTCCATTTTGGAAAATTTCGATTAATTAGACTCTTAAAAATATTGCTACGTCATATTTATTAGTTACTTAAGGTAGCGGCTCCCAACATGGGGTACGCTATAGATCAGTTTCCCAAATTTTTTTATGCCATGCCCCATCTTTAACATTTCTAAAAATTGTATGCCCCCCCCCCATACTAACATATTCCGACAAAGTTTACTTGAAGACTCTAATCGTCCAGTTGACATTTTGGTAACGTCAAACGAAATTATACCTAATAATTATTTACAGCGTTTTTTAAACATTTACTTTTTTTGTTAAATTTGACAAGGATACCTAATATAGTTACCTAGTAACTATACCTAGAATTGTATTCAAATTACCCAGAACAAAGTGGTTAAATTTGGCCGAGTCTATTTTGAATTGCCCCCTTCGACTACCAAATTACCCCCTGTGTGGCGTAGGTCCCATGTTGAGAAACTGCCATAGATACCACAAAAAAAGTTATAGTGGCGCTAAAAATTAAAAAAAAGTTATTTAAAAATATTTTTATTGTTCCCTTGAAAATTATATTCCAAAACCTGTTTGTTCAATTCAATTACAAAATGAAGAGTTTTCTAACATTAAACTTTTATTTATTGAAATAAATTGATGATATGAGACCAATCTATACCCATAATATAAAGTATTAAAATAAAATAAATAGGGGATAGTAAAATAAGTGTTTTAGTATTTTTAATAGACAATAAAAAAATTGAAAATAAAGTTTTAGATTAAGCAAATATATAATCCAAATTGTTTATTTTTGACCATAAAGTCAAGTGATCTGTTCTCGAACATATGATGACGTTAAGCGACTATAAAGTTGTGATCAATTGAACATCACGCATTTCTGATGAAATTTTTTTTAAATAATAATGATTTAAAATTTGACGATTTCCTGCTATCAATTTTTAGACAAAGAAATTTAAATTTCAAGAAAATATGGTTCTATCAATCGGAGAAGCTTCTTACACAATAGTTACTCTAATACAGTTTTTAAGACAAGTTATCTTGCTCTAAATTCTTGTAATGAAAACATTGTTCCATAAATATTTGTTTCTTAATTTTTTCTATTAGAAACACTTGACACAGGTAAATTGCTAGTAACTTGAAAAATGTACAATGACAATTTGAAATCGTTTAAATAGAATTGTCATCAGAATCTAAAATATTGTTTTCAATACTTTTTTTGCTTACTAAATGGAACATGTAGCGTTATATAATACATAAATAATCATGCTTAAATGTTCTATGATAAGTGTGTTATGTAAAATAAAAACTACCTTGTATATTATAAAGCTGTTAGTTTTTGAAATAAAATTTCACTTATATACTTAATCATCAATAGCCCTGTTGAGCTTAACTACTTAATATCGTAATTTATAAAGAAGTGATTAATATAAGAATTTTTGCTTAATCTAGTTCGTCTTTAGATTTGCTAGATAAGTATTGAAGTATACTTCATTTCTTTTGTGTGAAAATATCCACCAATTTGCATCTTTTTGCTGAAGGTTACAATATCAGGTGGGGTATCCAACCCAAAATATTCATGACACCACATTTTTCCCGTAGGTCCACCACCTGTTTGAACTTCGTCCATAAGCAAATAGGCACCGTAGCGCTTGACAATCCGTTGCAAGCGTTGGAAAAATTCTTCAGAAGCTTCATTATCACCGCCTTCCGCTTGAATAGGTTCTACAATGACGCCCGCAATCGGAACACCAATTTTTTCGTTCTCGCAGAACAACTCTTCTACTCTGGATAAACAGCGTTCATCTTCGATGCGGTTTTCACGTTCGTTTTCCGATAGTGGATACTTGTAACGTGGGAATGGAGCCGCTGGCCATTTAAACGCTGGTACGTCTAATTTGTGGATTGGCTTCGAGCGTGTCGTCGATAAGGCGCCCAACGTACGGCCATGAAAGCTGCCAAGAAAGGACAAAATTGCAAGTGGCGGCGACCCAGGCGATTCATTTTGCAAACACGAACTTTCTTCCTGTTGCGTGAAGTTGTCACTGCCACGTTGCTTACGTCGATATGCTATAAATATGTTTTTAAACGCATTCTCATTTGAACATGATCCACACATCATTGTAGTAACGTTGTCAAGTCCATTGGGCGAAATCTAGAAATATTGATAATGCTTTTTAACTTTTATTAAATTGAATAAAATATTAAAAACATCCCACCTGATCACTTTTATAAGCATTTTAGCAACAATTATTATAGAAAAGTAATCTCTGTAAGAAATATTGCTAATTCAACTATAAAAAGTTATTATTATAAGCAAATTTTGAATTTTTAATCTTCAAATTGTTGTTTTAAGAATAAACTTTGGTTAAAATAATGTTAATATCCATTTTCATTGTATCACCTCAATGTTGAATATATATTTTACTTTAATCGTTTGCGTAACACAAGCTACTTTCGCGCCCTTCCGATTTTGTGTCAAGAAAAGCCAAGACATTTTATCGAAATAAAAAAATTGGCACACCTGCTGTGTCGACATATAATAATAGGAAGGCAATTACTTTTCTTGGTGTTGTTCGATACGTAATTGTAGAGGCGCGATCGCGCTTCTTGGCATTATTCGATCGTGTTTTTTCAAAATACGTTGGTATACAAACGGTTAATGTAAAAGCAACACAGTAACATAATTAGCTAATACACTTTGTTCTTATTACAATATTAGTGTTTTATTTAAAAAGAAATCATTGAGTGCATTCAGAAATTCAGGTTTAAGTGGAAAAATTGAAAAATCTCAACAATCGTAAATTTGTTAACTGTATTATTTTTGAAATAATGTTATGTGTGTACTAAAAACTAACAAAATCAACCGAAACTTGTCACTATCAAGTATACCAAATAAGTGGTTAAAAAAATTCAAAATATTTCTTAATTAATCACCATTCTTCATTCCACTACAATGTTATTACAAGACGAAAGTAAAAAAAAATAATTTTTACTTTAAAGTGCCTAATAGCAACAGGTTATATACTCTTTAGCATCCTAGTACAAGCTATTAAAGTTTTGGTTTCGGTACAAAATCATACTAGTCTACACTAAGGCAGGAATTAATGAAAAATATGAATTGCTTACATTTAACAAAACTGATTTCAGCTTTTGAGGCCAATCATAGCCAGGAAATACACCCAGTGCTGGTCGATTGACAAAAGTTTTCTGAAAGTTATTCATTCGTTAATTAAAATAAGTTATGATCAAGCAAAAATATACTATGTTTCTTTCATTTGAAAAAATATTTAGTAAATCGGGATGATTGTAGCCTAGTGGAATCGATGATATTTGAGTAAAAGTATCCAGTAAAATATTTCCGTCGACGTCAACCAAGTAGTTTCCGTATGATTTTTCATAGTCAACAAATAACTGAACACTGCCAGCTTGCTATTTATCAAAATATTATGAATATATTTTTAAAAAAAGAACTGTTTATACTTGAATTGTGTTTAACTCATTTAATAATGACTTCGACTTCGGCCCTGGCATTTCCGTTAGCACGTTCGGTTTCAAGGGTTCAACATTCGTTGAAAAGTTTGACTCTGTTATTGAGGTATTTTAAAATAATTAAAATGATAATCGCTTTAGGAGTACTTACTTAAAAATATTAATCGATAGTGTTTTAAAAACTTAAACATTTTACTATTCAGATTGGAAACAATTTTTAAGGAAGAAAACTAGTGAATGAATTAAATTTAATTTACTCCAATTTAAAATAATTGAAAAACTTCACTGAGCTAAAGTTGTTCACTTTTCACAGAGGAAAATCAATAATCGACTGTACGCATTTTGGAGTTTTATCATTAAAGAGGCAACGAAAAGTCGAACGTTTGCCTTATATGCCCCAAAATCACACTCTACAATTTTTGCGAATTCATACATTTTATTTCATTACCATAAATTCATGCAAAATACAAAGCAGAAATTATATTTAACAAAGAATTTTAATTATTTAATTTATTGCTATAACAGTTTTAAAAAGAAGTGTTAAGCCTTTTCCAGCAATGAGTATATTTTCCGAAAATTGGTGCCAGTGAACTTTTAAAATAAAAAGTACGTTGCAAAGTTAAAATTTTCTTGACTTCTTCGTAAAATTAAAAAAAAAATGTTTCTTATAAAATCAACTATTAAAGAAATCAACAAATTAAAAAATACATAATTTATAAAAATCGAAGCAGACTAAGTATTTTAAAAATTATGTAAATTAAAATTAAGCCCAATGATTCAATTCTGCATAATATTTCATCACCAACAACGGAATAAAATTCTTAAATGTTAATTAATTAAATTATATGATGAGCAGTTGTCAAAACTATACACTGTAATTTATTAGAGCAGAGTTATAGTTTAAAACCTCTATCTTCATTATATAAACAGAAATTTGAAAAATTAAAGAAAATTTAACTTTTAGTTATGTAATTAGAAACTAAACATGAATGAAAATTAGTAGTTGAGTAAGTTATTTCTTCAAGAAACTAATTATACTTGAATTCATTCGGAAATTCAGTAAAGTTTGTTCTTAAGTTAATACATTTATATCTATCACTTTTTTTGTTTCTATTCTTAATTTTCGAAAAACCTAATGAAAATTCAAAGCTAAATAAACCAGTGTCAACTCTTTTAATTATGGTCCAGAAGTGTTAATAACACTGGTTAACAAATTGAAACTTTTTTTTAGTTGATTGAAAACTGATATGAAATTATGAATAATGTTAGTCTTAGATATTTAAAAACATGTTACTTTTTTTCCGTCACGTCAAATTTTTGAGATACCGAGCGAAAACGAATTCAGTGTTTGAAAATTTATAGTTCATAGGTATGCGGAGCTGGAAGTTTCAAAAATGTCTCAAAAAATAGAAGAGATCAATACTGTTTAAATCATTAAATTTTATTAAAAAATCTTAAATAGGTTGAGAGTAATTAATTTTCAAGTACGAAAAAATAGCAAAAAATAAGTTTTTTCATGATTTAGAAAAATGTTTTCTTTTTCCTTACTTCCGATTTAAAATCACTGGTAAAAAAATTATAAATTTATCATAAAATATAAGTCTTAAATTACATATTGTATAAAAAAAATTTTTTCCGACAATTTTGGTTTCTGAGATATAAATTTTTAAACTTAAGCATGGAAAAATAAAGTACACACGGAACCCAATGTAAAGCGCTTTCATTTTTTTTTTTTTTGAATAATAATAATAATTTTTTTTATACATTTGACAACTGTTTTTGTGTTAAGCGTGCTACATCACTTTTATCATTCAGAAAATACGAAAGCGCTTTATATCGGATTCCGTGTGTACTTTATTTTTCCATGCTTTATTTTAAAAATTTATATCTTAGACACTATCAATAATAATGAGTTAAAAAGCATACCAGTTTTCAATATTTTTCTTACAGTCACCACTCTTATAGTTCAGTCATGTAAAAATTATAATGCAAAATATTATATACAACATTTACATTTATACACTTGTTAAAGAAGAATTTATTTACTGTTTTTAATTAATTTGCCTGTTTCGAACTATTTATTTTTACATTGTAAATTTTGAACAATACAAACTGTAACTACTATCAACTTATACACCGACACACTATTTTACTCTAAATACCTGTATATATACGTGTTTATTTTTTTTAGGAGAGAAAAATATACGTGTTCGCACTTTTAATTTCCTAAATGAAATTAAATATTTTCTTTCGTGAAGAAAATTTTATACAGATCAGGTTTTCAATTGTTACTTTGTAGTAATTTAAAATGCTTAAGAAAAAAAAACCAATGACAATTTCCATTGAAAAAAAGGTATATTTATATTTATATACAGTAAGCGCTCTATGGGGTTGTTCCAAAAGTGAACAGATCACTGATCGCTCACTTTATTTCTTTTTTCTTCAAACCCCGTAATACTAATATAAAATTTATATATATTTCCTTCATTAATAAAAGTTTTTTTTATGTCACTATATAGACAAAAATATTCCTCAAACATTCCTACAAACTGTACAAATTGAGCGATCAGTGATTTGCTTATTTTTGAAACAAGTCCTATATAAGCAAACTCCCTATAAGCAACATTTTTTATAAGCAAACTCTGTGTAAACAACTTTTTTACTAATACGTGAAAATATTTTCCTGGTGGTAAGAATTTTTATACTACCGTTTTTCCTATAAGCAACTTTTTCCATTAAAAAACATTTTTATTGAAATTGGTTCAAATGAGTTGCTTATATAGAGCACTCACTGTATATCAAGAATATATGGATGTATATAGACGGGTATTCGTATTCACAAATCATGTAAAGAAAAAATTAAATAAAATAAATTTAATTCTACAACACGCTTAACATAAAAGAAATTTTTCTAATACGCATACGTCTAGCTTACTGTTTGTAATTTTATTTAAATTCTTAAGCACTAAAAATTATTGACTGCATTAAATTTAAAAAATAAAAGATTTTAAATTTATGGTTTTACTATTGATTTTTTAATTATTTTGTTTTTTTTCTAAACGAATCAATAAAGGATTATTGGCATGTAAATTCATTGGTTTTTAGTCTGTAATACATTAAAAGTTAATTATGTAGCTTTTTTAAATATTCAAATGAATTTTTATGAGATAAAGTAATAATTATTGTTAAAAAATGATAGCTATAAAGAATATTATTAATTTTACTATTAACGCTTACTAATATTAAAAAAATTCAATTTCCAAAAAGTTTTTTTTATTATAATGAATTTTGTTTTCAATAATAATTAAAACTTAAAAAAGATAATGCACTATTTTTATTTACAAAAAGTTTTCTGTACAAAGTGGTGACCTCTTTCTTGTAGTTTATTATGCACTGTTGTCAAAATAAATTACAGCACGATGTTTACTATCGATAACAATGAGTTAAAATTTATATGTTAAAGCCAACATCGATTCTTAGTATGTATTTACGGAGCCAATAGCAACTATAACTGAAAAAATGTGTTAGCTTGGAAAGGGAATTTAAATATTACATTCCATGATTGATGATAAGAACCAATATTAATTAAAAAAAAGGGTACGTTAATAACTTCGTCTAATTTTAATTGAGATTATACCAATGTGTTCTGAATAATACTCAACAAATATTTTACACTTTATACAAACCAATATATAATAATATCATATAAAAATATGTTCGATGTGAGTATATGTCCGATTTGGTTTATTGAAACAATTCAAATTCAACTATGTTGCTATTTTCCGGTTTATATAGTCACTGATTTAAGACATTTTATAAAGTATATATATTGTAACAGTCCCCACTTGTCATTTAGGTAGGGGCCGACACTTTAAAACTTTGACCACTTGGTAGTAGTTCTTTGATTTGTGCGAAGGCCTCAATTCCCTCCAATATCTTTGTAATGAGGAATCTAATTGGCCGTCAATATAGAAAGTAACAAATTCTCAAAAAAAACCTTTCGGAAACTTGGTTGGTTTTGTGAAGGATTAGGAATATTTACACTAATTGGTATCGAAAAGAACATGATGAGCTAATATTGAGACCAAATGTGATAACGATGTGAAAACCTGTTTAGATAGATTAATATTGGTGCGAATACAGTTTACCGCTAGCTAAGCAAAAGCACGTATAAATATATCATGGTCTGTGCGAATACAATTTACCGCTAGCGAAGCAAAAACATGTAAATTATATTGCGCGGCAGCGGATGATTAACTGCTAGCGAAGCAAAAGCACGTGTAATCATCGCGATGGATGCGCGACACCGCTACCGCTAGCTAAGCAAAAGCACGTAGGCGATACCATGCTATGGAGAAGTCCTCCGACGCCCCCTGAACCCTTTCGGATTAGGTTTGGGTGCAAAAGCAACCTGCAATAATAATCCGCTAACTTATGTTAGCGTTGACGATTATTATCATGTTTAGTTTTAACTAACCATATATTAATCACTTAAAATGATCAATAGAAGAATCGACTTCATAAACAGTACCTGTGGTGCCAGCCGCAGCCGAGCAGCCTTGCATTCTAGCAATCTACAGTTCGTAACTGTTTA
>AGDA01039220.1:0-13582 GCA_000281935.1 Mengenilla moldrzyki | reverse complement strand
AAATGTTATTAACCCACATTTCCCACATCGGCAACGTGCCATGCAAAATTACATATTATTTACACAGCCGCTAGTATCGCTGCTATCTATTTTCGTTCTAAATACTAATATCACATTAATTTCGCTTTTATTATATTGTTTCACCCCTGTTCATATTTTCTCTATGTTTGAAAACTTTACACACCGTTTTATAAAAAAAAACTGCCGCTTTAAATCGTATAAATATCAACTGAAAATTTTGGAGAATTCAGTTTATTTTTTTCCGTTGCCGATCTGGGAAATGTGGATTAATAACATTTATTTATCAATAAAGCGATTAAAATGAAATTTTAGCTTTCGATTTGTCACACACATTGCAAAAACGACTGAAAGCCAGTCGCAGATCAAGTAAATGATTGCGAGAGCCTCAATAATTTTTACGATTTAGAGTTTCACGCCTTGGCTTTGTATTATAGTTATTTCGTCTGTAAAAGAGAAATAAAGTTAAAGTTCAAAAAGAATAAAATGGGACGGGAACAGGTGGAGACCATATGGAGAAGTAATTTCAGTTAAAAAACAATAAGTTACAATTATTGTTTTTATCTAGATCACAGAACAACGCGTGGCGTGCTGCACAGCTAACATAGAATGAGAGCTCAGGTGGGAAAATATTTTCCGTATTGCTACAATTACGTATACGTAAGCATGACGTATACGCGCACTGAAAAAATACATCAATTTCGCAGAGAGCTAAATGCCAAAATGAAAAAAATATATATAAGTGTTTTATTTCCTATTTTGAAAAGCGAAACCGTGTCCTAGTTAGTAGAACAGCGTATATGAGAATGCTATGTTCAATAATGTCGTGGGTTCGATTCCGTTGAAGTGGAAAAAAATACAGGGAGAAGCGAGAAAGATAGCAACATTTTTTTTTCTCTTACGGAAAATAAAAAACGTTGCAATTCCGTAAGGGGGCCGCTAAACAAAGTCAACATCAGTTCTCATTCTATATATGTTTGCAAGCGCGTCTAGCGCGCGTTTGCAAACGAATAGCTAAAGTTGTTCTGTGATGTAGATTCGACCGATATTTTTGCGCTAGTCAAGCCGAATTGAAAATTTCTAAGTCAAAAATTGCAATAAGATTGCTTACAATATAATGTTGTCTTCGTAAAATAATCCACTATGTTCGAAAAGGAATTACGATGCATCCACGATGTATCCATGATACATTGTAAAGCTTTAAAAAACCATGTTTTTTCTTCATCTCGACGCAACTTACATTTTTCAAGATGCATAAAGATCGATGAAGATTTATTAAGATTTGTGCGATCTGTATGAACAACATTTTAAATTTACATATACAAAAATTGACTCTTCAAAAACTCAATATTAATGAATCGTGATTAATCGGGATTAGAAGGAGTTTTTGAAGACGGCTAAATTTTCTTTATTTCGTTCTACGAGACAGGTATCTTTTTTTCAAATTTAAAACTTTTCAAAATTTTTCTAAAAAATAATTATTTTATTAATTTTTAATCAAATAAAATTCTGAAACACGTACCTAAATTGGTAGAAAAGGTATTTTGCGTAATATAAAAGCTATTTAAATTCAATACTCATTTTTGCATCTACTTTGTTCATTCTTAGGGACTTTACATTTGGGTCGCTAATGACAATGTATTTTATAAGCTTACTTATTTTGAATTTCATTTGTTAAAAATAGAAAAAATTAATGGATCGCAAAAACGTAAAATACGAAGAGTTTGCTTTCAATGTCGGAAGCCAGGACATTTGTTTGCTGATTGCCCACTACAAAATGCCGATAGTGGTACTGGTATCTGTTTCAAATGCGGATCGACTGAACATACGCACACTCAGTGCAAAATTATTAAAAATGATGACTATAGAAATGCAATTTGTTTTATATGTAAGGAAAACGGGCATATAGCAAAACAATGCCCTGATAATCCAAGAGGCTTATATCCAAATGGTGGATGTTGTAAAATTTGTCAAGACGTGACGCACTTGCAAAGGAATTGCCCTGAAATCATAGAAAAAAAGAAACAGTCAACAATATATTTAGATACATTGGAGCAACGTAACGATAATGTTGAAATTTTAGAAAAAGTTGAAAAAACTCAACCTTGTTTTAAAAAGAAAAAAGTTGTCAAATTTTGAATAAAAAAGTAAATTTTTTCTAATAAAGATTTTATAAAAATGTAAAAAGTTCAATTAATTTAAATTTATAAACTTTAAAATGTTTAACGGGTCAAACGTACTAGTGTGTAAAAGTTCATTTAAAGGGTATAGCAAGATAAGCATGGGGTAGTGGCCCCCACTCGGTAACCTATTTTAGGCTTAGTGTGTAAAAATAAACTATGTACATTTTGCGACTAGTTCTTATTGTGACCTTGACTGTCCATACACTTTCGTCAATTGACGATAAATTTCCACCGATTTAACAACTTTTGCGTTTAAAAATCGAATAATTGGGCGAACTTCGCACTTGGCGGTATCATTTATTGGAAGCTCCATTTCGAATAGCCGCCAAGCCAAGACTGAGCATCCAAGCGAAGCGCTTGTGTGCTTATATGGTAGCAGAGAAGCGGAGAAGGCACTGCCATAACAGTGTTGCCAACAATCGTAACAAAATTTTCTCTACGTCCCCGAAAAATAGACTTTTTTGGGGTTGCCCTCTTAGTAAAGGTCTCAAATGTTATTATCATTCTCGCAACACATTAATTGTTTTAAACTTGATTTTCATAATTTTTCAACGGTATATTAGCAGTTTCAAACGATATTGTGATAAAACTACTCGCAATAGGACAATTATTTACGTCATAGACTGCCTTATGTCATAAAAAGCTTATTCAGTTATCTTTGTTTTGATAACATTTTGCCAAACGATTTAGTTGAAATATTATCGGCTTTTTATTTTTAAAACGTTGTCGTTTTTGGTGTCGATTTAAAGAAAAACTCAAAAGTTTTGTACTGAGGTTGTTAGTTTTTCAGGAACGAATTTATTTTTGGAGAAAAGGTGCAAAATGTAAACTGAAAACTCGAAAAAACGCGATTTTTTGCCGATTTTTTGGACTTTAAAGCTAATATCTTAGGCCCCATAACAGCTATTTCAATGAAATTTTAAACAGTAATAGAACGATGTTTTTCGAATGTTTTTCACCATATTTCATGGATCTATGTAGTTTCAATCAGCTGGGAAAAAATTTTAAAGTGAAAAATCACATTTTTACCCCATCCGAAAAATTGGCTTTTAAAAATTCAAAAATTTTGCCATTTTTGTAGTATCCTTAGTGTAGGCTTTTAAAAAATATATCGGGTGTTCGGGGTAAATTTTTGTTGCTAGACAGTGTTATTGAAGTTATAACTTCGCGGACTAAATTAGTGTATTTTTGAGTGCAAAATTATATAAATATATTAATGTGTGCACGTAATTTTTACATAATTTTGTGCGCAAAAGTACAAGTTTATGAAAACATTATTTTAATCTGCGAAAATCACCTCAAGTTTGCTGCAATTTATTCCATAGACCAGCGATTCCTAATCTTTTTCAATTATTGTATCCCTTTTCAAGTTAGTTATATAATTTGTATCTCTTTTTCATTTTTTTTCATTTTGATATTTCATATTAGGAGTGGCTAGAGCTCTTGGCTTTTCGAGGAATTTCCACAAGGTATGCAAAACGGTATTTAAAAAAAATTTTTTACAGAAATTATAATTATTTCAGAAATTTTTATAACGTTGTCTACAGTTTTTTATTATGTCGTCAGTAATTTCAAAAACATGTTGGAACACATACGAAACGATAACTTTTTAAAACATTAGCACAAACGTAAAGAAGAAACTTTGTGTGGGTATATTTTATCGAGAGCCACAAATAATCCTTCAAAGAAGCGCATATGACTCACGAGCCGCCGTTTGGCCACTGTTATTTTATATTATGGGTATAGATTAAAATAACATCATTAATTTCTTTGAGTAAAAAAAAGTTTAAATTACAACATTTTTCGTTTTGTAATTGTATTGAACAAACAGAATTTTGAAAATTATTTATTTTCATTATGGAAATAAGATTTTGTTTAATTTTTTTTTGAATTTTTAGCATCATTAAAACTTTTTTTAGAGTACCCCTAAGAAATCTACGGCTTACCCTCAGCGGTACGCGTACCTCAATTTGGGAGCACTGTTGTTAGGAATCGCTGAACAAATTGTTCTGTATTAAACCATTTTAATCACAGACTATTATCTGTGATTCATTTCTTTCGAAATGGACGAGAAATTAGTGCCCGAGAAGAATGCAAATTCAGCAACTAGTTCTTCAAACGACTCTAATAATCCTAGTTGTGATAAGAATTTTTTGAACGAGTTAAAAAATAATTTTTGGAAAACGACGCAATTCTCGCTTGCGACCACTAAAACAACTCAGAAAATACTTAAAAGTCAAATAGTGGAGAAAAACGAAATTATTGAGAATATTTTAAAACGCTGTGAAGAAGGTAATGTGATCCGACCTGAAAAACCAACCACCGATAATACCGAATCAAGTTTTTCAAAAAATATCACTGAACGTTTAGTTAACCAATTGAGCAAAGTTCAGTCTGCAGAGTCAGTTAAGTCAATACCAAAAGAGCCTCATTCGCCGTCTTTGAATGATGAAGCAATTGATCAACCGAGGCTATATGTTGTACGAACATATTCGAAAAACAATCGAATTCAGACGACACCGTTAAAGAATCCGGATTTTCCGGAGATTGCAAACGATAAGAATTTCGAAGACAGTCCGGAATTCATTCAAAATTCTCGTCTGAACAATGGCACCAATTCGACCTCAGATTCGACCGTCGAACTTAATTCCAGTAATGTTAAATTGGTGTCAGATTCCGATACCAAAGTGCAAAAAACAAAACGACGAATTACAAGAAGAAAAAGGGGTCCGAAATCAGTTGCTAATTGTAATTTGGATACAGCAAATGATAACCTAAGAAATGACGCCGAACTTCAAGATCAATCATTGGAGTCGACTGGTACAAAATTAGTACAAAAATTGAAGAAATTAAAAAAGAGCAAAAATTTGAAATTAGCTAAAACGTCTGGTAGTTTGATGAGCCGGAGGAAATTGTCGCAAAAAAACAGTCAAGAACGAAAAAGAAACTTTTTGCTAAGTAAGTATTAATTTGAATCTTTTAGATGACTCTCGGTAAATTCAAATCCTAATTGTGTTTATTTATAAATAAGTATAACATTTATGACTTTTTTCTACTGTTTCTAAGAATTCCCATTTTTCCTATTGTATACTTGTGACCAAAATATCGATGTGTGATATCTCTAGGTTTGAGTTATCACACTTAATGAAGACGAAACTCGAATCTGAAATTGAGAAGCAAATCCGAAATCGCGTTTATAAATAACAAAATATTTATTAGTAGAAATAAATGATTAACACATAATTATTATTAAAAAAAAACGTGACTAAAGATTCACGAAACTGAACATTAAAAACGACGAAAGTAATTCAAGAAAGAAGAAGTCGACGTCCTGAAAGTTGCACCTAAAGACTGAAAGCTTAGGCACACTTATTATAAATCTTGTTCGAATTTTCAATCATTAATCCTTTCAAGATCATAAGATGTCCAAGACTAAATATACCAATACAACACAATATTTTAACCATTGTGGGTGTAAAGTAAAAGAATATCACCAAAAAACCATAGCAGAATGTATAGATTTTTTTATAATTTCATGGGAAATATTTTACCCTATGGACCATTTTTGCAAATGGTTCCAAACTGTCATGATTTATTTTTAATCGCTCCACTATTTCTCACAGTTGCGTGTCCATTTTGCTGTACTAGTTGCAAAATTTCATCGAATTTTTCAGTGACTAACCGACCAGAACGGGGTGCATCTTTAATATTAAAATTTCTGGAACAGAATCAAGTAATTCATTCTTGTGTCCTAAGTTCACTCACAGTATTCTCGCCGTACACTGTACAAATTTTACAACCTGTTTTTGCAGCATTTTTACCTTTTTTATAGTAAAAAAGCATAACATGGCGTATTTCTTCAGATATCTCGCTCATTATCAAATCAGTATAACTTTTAGACGAAACACAAATTTGAAAATAAACTTAACCAATAATGTAAACTGAAACACAACTTTTTAAACGCATGCTTTTTTAGAACAATCGGGTGATTATTACCCAATATATAATCATCAAAAACATTTAGTAGCAAAAAACCGACGGAAACTTTTTATATGACTCAATATGAAGAAGATTAATTTTATTTAAGAACGAATGATGTATACTTATATTAAATAAATTAATTTTTAGTTATTTAACTTTCTTGTATATATATATATATATATCAAAATTAGTCTAAATGGCTAAAATTTTTAAAAATATGAAGCAATATGAATATCAAAGAATACAAAATTAAAGCTGTTTATTTAAAAAGGGTCATTGATGGGTTCGAATAAAAGTCGAAAAAGTGAAGTAAAGCGTTTACTAATGGATGAAGGTGCAGTTAACATGATATTCGCTGTTAATAAAAGACAACGTGATTTGTCCGAACCGAAAAAGCGTATTAAAAAAGTAAAAAAGGCAGAAAGCTACGATTTCGATACTATTGTTCGTTCAGAAATCATACGTAGACATTCAAATTCTTCAATCGAGTCAAATTCAGATGAAAATGATTTCGGAACCTGTGACGATCAAGAAACGTCATCAGTACCTAAACAGGAGACGATTGAAATTTCAAATCAGTACAATGAAATTATTCTAAAACGATTCGAAAACTTTGTTCAAATCGTCTTATCACCCGTGTCGACTGTTATTAAGAATGCATTGACGCATCAAGTGAGATTTATTTGAATACAATCATTAAACATTTTTAACAATTTTTGAGTTCTTTTCTTAAGTGTTTGGATGAGATTTCGGATGCATTAACTCAATTGGGCAAAGATACCAAATGCCGAGTTGTTTTAATCACTTCGACAGGTGGATCGTTCTGTTGTGGTATTGATTTTTCGACGTTAATTTTCGACAACTTGGATCAGCGTAAAGTTGTTACTAAAGAAATGGCAAATTCAATAAAGTACTGTATTTATTATTTTCTTCGTATAGTAATACAAAAAAGAGTAAAATATGTAAACAACCTATGTGTTATAAGATTTTTCTAAACATTTTACATAAATATTATTGCTATAAAAATTTTTTAATAATGAAACATTATCTTTTTTTTAATATATTAATTCCTTGTTTTAAAATATGTTAACATGATCAATAAGACATGAAAAGCAGTTTACAATGTTTTAAAATCTTTTAAATATATGACTTTAATATGTTTGGGAAAATGTTAGAAACATATTACTTTAACATACTAATAAATGTATTCATGTTCTCAAAACATTTGACTACATGAAACCTCACCTAAAAATTAGTGTACAAAGATGATTGTATCAACAGGAGTGACCAATACGTTAACAGCGGTCAATTGGTTGACCGCAATGATTTAGAATAGTATCCCAAAAGTTTAAAATTTAACAATTTTCTTTCACTTAAATTTTATGTTTTAAAATATAAGTATACTTGAGAATGGAACATCATATTTAAGTACGATCCTGAACTAGACCTCAACGTTTAAATTCAAATATTACTAACCAATCAAAACCACGTTTTTTAACGGATAACAGTTCCTTACATGTTCATAATATCTCTACGAATTATATATTACAAAATAAGTTGCTCTTAAAAACTATAAGTTTGGGCATAACTTGTAAACAGTAACTGACTTCAGATTAATCTGCGTCGCAGCCCATCCATTCAATTTTAACACATCGTTCCCGACAAAAATTTAATATATTTTTATAGAAACGTTATGATAACACGATCGTAAAATATATGTTCAAAAACATATTTTAAATATTTTTACAAAACCCGAAAATAATATATCTGAAAACTTTTTAAAGAACATTTTTGAAATTTTTAAAAAGGTTGAACAAAAACATGTCTTTGTAATTTTAGCAAATATTTTACAAATGTGTTAATATAACATATCACTCAAGCATATTAAGAAAACATGCTACTATTTTTATAAATGCTTATTCGTATCAATTTTTTAAAAGATTACGTATGAAATAATAATAAAACATTTTTATAACTTCTTTTAAGCAACATTAAGTTAACGTCCTTTGTTGTGTGCTGCAAATTGTTATTAAAAAATTATGCATTGTAAAATTCATTTTAAGATACAGGATGTTTTCCTTTTTAATCTATTTTATTTATATTAATTAAAGTATTCGAATATTTCATAAAAAATAAGCTTTTTATTAGAACGTCTAGATTTTACGACTAATTTAGTATTTTTAAATTTCAAATTTTCGAACTCATTGTTATTTTTTCTAATTACTGTAGCCAAGCAAAATAATGTCATTGTGCCAAAATCTCCACGATGACTGAAACTACCCACTGTTTTTTTTCTCATTGCTGATATACAATTAAAACTATGATGAATATGTTCTTAATTGTTATCAATGACATTTTCCAAAATTCTCTTGTATTTGTTTTTGGAAAGCAGCAATATTAAGCACTTTTTATAATCACTAATATTTAAAAAAGAGTAAACTCAGTTTTATTCAGTTTTAAATGTTCAGTTTTTAAAAGTCACAAAGCCTTGCATGTTGAGTGGTTGACATCTGTTTATAGCTGCCATTTACAATTGAAGGTTCAAATTAAAACGATTTACACATCTACAAATTTAATAGTTCTGCGAAACTATAACTTGCTATAATCTCTTGTAAAATAATTAATTTCTTAAATTTTATTTTCAGTGTTTAATTTTGTTACAGAATTTTAAATTGCTCATTAGTTTTTCTAATACTTTAACACATTGTATACGGCTGTTAGTCGCGATACATTTAAAGAGTAAATAGTGTGCATCTCATAAGAAACCTGCTGCTCCCAGCCTGTGAAATAATTAGTTGACTTGACAAAATCTCAATGCTTGTAAGTCTCAAAACCACTATTGACTATTGTCAGCCATTTATTCTCTTACTCAGAATTATTTCAGTTAATTTTAAGGCATACTTAAATACATATAATTTTTTTCATACGTTTTCTTACGATGCTATTTTACATAAAGACCCCAAATTCTAGGTTACGAAGAAAAATACACTTTATAACTTTTTCTAATAAAATACATCTCGTAGAAATTTTTTATCATTATTGGCTGCATTTCCAAAATTATTGATTGCGGGTATTGATGGTCCAGCAGTTGGTTTAGGTGTTACTATGCTGTCACTGTTCGATTTAGTTTTCGCTAGTGAAAAAGCTACATTTTCAACACCATATTGCAAGTTAGGATACGTTCCGGAAGTCGGGTCATTGTTATTACGTAAAGTGAACTTAACAACGGTATTTTGATTTGAAAAAAATTGTAAAATTAACTTAAATTTTTCCGGATATAATCGGAATAAGAATATTCTTATAGCCATATCGTTTTTATGCCAAATTTATGTATTAAAAATAGTATATATAAATCTTTATTACATTTTATTTTAGACTTATTTTTATCCCTTTTGTCTTTGAAAAGAAAAATAAAATAAAAGGCTCATAAAACATTTGCGCCCGCTCACATATTAATAAATTAGATTTATTTTCTTTAAAAATAAAATCACAAAAACATTAAGTTATTGATTACCAATCTAATGCTCAAAAAGATAAAACCTCATGATGACTTTAATTGTTTCGATACTTTATAATATTGCATTTCATATTCGAAAGTATGTGTCGGATTAGATTGTAGTAATTTTATAATCTATAACTTAAAAAGTAACTTCACTATAATTAATAAGCTAAGGCTTCTAGGGGCTACATGCTGATTTCCTTCAAAGTAATCTAATTTGATTAGGCACATTTATGTATAGAAAAATATGTATTTGTTGATGCTGTAATTTTTTTTAAAAATAGGACTATAAGCAGTGCTATAATAGATACTTTAAATTTGTATCTAGATGCAGATACAGATACATTGCATTGAAAAGTATAGAGATACTTAAAAAGGTACTTAAAATGAAATGTATCTTGATACAGATACGCATTTTTGTTTCTAGATACATTACAGCACTGGTTATAGGTATTTAAATTAAAACGATAGTAATATATTTTAATCAAAAACATAAGAAATAATGAAATTTTTTTCTGAAAAATTACCTTAATAAATGCTGCTACAGGTGGAACTAAAAAAAAATTTTTTTAAAGACATTTACGGTTTTTAAATAAATGATATACATTTTTGAATTTCTATATAACAAGGATCATAAGTACAATTTTATACTTTTTTAGTTTACGTTATATGACACTAAAAATATTTTTTTATTTCCGAATCTTGATTTTGATGCATAAAAAAGGCTTTTAAATAAATTATCAAAATTAGTTGAGTATATGATTTGCTTTTTAAAAAAAAAAACTATTAAGATATCTAAAAAAAAATTTTAACAGAAACCATGATTTAACCCTTTCGCTATGAGCGTCACCTATAGACGACGTGCGCATGAAGACCTGTGTATACGAGTGTCGCTTATAGACGACATTCGTGAAACAGCGTATGAATTACAGAACAACTTTAGATATTCGTTTGCAAGCGCGCGCTAGGCGCACTTGCAAACATATATAGAATGAGAACTGACGTTGACTTCCTTTAGCAACCCCCTTACGGAATTGCAGCATTTTTATTTCTCCGAAAGAGAAAAAAAATGTTGCTATCTCTTTCTCGCTTCGCTCTGTAATTTTTTCCACTTCGACGGATTCGAACCCACGACTCTATTGAACATAGCATTCTCATATACGCTATTATACCAACTAGGACACGGTCACGCTTTTTTAAATAGGAAATAAAACAATTATATATATCTTTTTTCATTTTGACATTTAGCGCTCTGCGGAATTGATGCATTTTTTCAGTGCGCGTTACGTCATGCTAACGTATACATATACGTAATTGTAGCAATACGGAAAATATTTCCCCATCTGAGCTCTCATTCTATGTTAGCTGCGCAGCACGCCACGCGTTGTTCTGTGATATGAATGTAAAAATTGAAATATGACGCTACTTTGCCGGAACGTTGGACCGTACAGCAGCGTCGCTTTTACGGAAAACACTGCTGTAGCGAAAAACTTAAATATGTTTTGTTTCGATATGTTTTCACTTACTTCATCATCATTAGCACTGTATATAGTATTCAATACATTTAAAAAAACACAGCATGGATCTTATATAAGGCCTAACTTATTAAACACATTAAAATACAGAAAATTTTGCTTTTATATTTAATTGAACGAATAATTCTCCATTAAAATATATTTTTGATGGTTGAAATTGACATTTTCGATTTAAATGGCTTTAACTCCCAGAAAATTTTAATAATACACATAAAATTTATCTGGAAAAATTTAAATAATTTTAACATAAAATTACATATATTTTTACTTTAGTTAAATGATTTAATTTTTGCCTCACGAAAATTAAATGCTTCGGAAGCATTGGATAGAGGTCTGATAACAAGAACATTATGGCATGATAAATTTCAAGAGGAGTTGTTACCAATAATTAAATCTATATCAGATCAATCATTTCAAGTTAATTTTAATATATTTACATATAAACAAAGTTTATTATTTTAAGAAAGCGTATATATATATATATAATTTATAGGCACAAAATATCTTCAAGTTGGCATAAAGAGAAATTGTTCCAAGCGTCCTTTACTTTTAGGCTAGTAAAAAAAAGTAGTGTGCTGTTTTTTAACACTTTTATAATGTTTGCCAAAAGACTTTTATTTATTTTAATCAATTTTTTTGACATCTCGAAATGAAATAAAAATAATAGCTACATTAATCATTTTAAATCACAGCACTAATCGTTTACAGAAATAATGGAACAGCGCCATCAGTTTTTAAAGGGAAGGATAAAACGCTCTAATGATTTTTTCAAATTAAAGTCTAATTTCTCAGTGAATGCAATTGTATTAATGCGTTTTCTTAAATTTATTTTGTTTCATATTTTGCTTCTTAATATTGTAAATTTTAGACAATGGAAGCTACAAAAATTTTATTAATGCACACAGCACTAAATGAACTGCAGACAACAATTAATATGGAAATGGAAACTGTGGTTAAACACTGGATAACAGACGAATGTCAAAATAGATTGAAGAAAGCAATTCAGTATGATAATTGGTGATTTGCATAAATAGTAGATACGCACCAATATATATATGTAACTGTTGTTCAAATTTTAAGCCGTCCTTATTTAACAAATCACTTTTAAATCAATAAATTATGAAATAATTTTGAGGGAACATACAGAACACATTTTATTATTTACTGCAGGAGTGGGCAATCTACGGTCGGCTTAATAACAGACAGTTTTGTCTTGCTAATATATAAATTTTCAAATTATGAATTATTTCAACTTTTTAAATTCTACATTAAAACCTTTAAAATATACACATATTGGTTTTTTATTTTTACTTTTTTATATTTAATCTATTTTTTATACTTTGTTTTTTTGCAATTTAGTGTTTATAATATGAATACAATTTCAAAAACTATTAAAAGTGTATTTTTGGTTAAAAAAATTAAATATGTCTGCTGCTAAAAAATGTTGCCCACTTCTGTTTTAGCATTTCTACAGCGATTGATAGCGTTATGTCAGCTTATAATTTTAAGTGAATTTTATAATTTCACCAAACACGAATATTATTTTAAGGCCACCTCTATAATGCACGAAAGCATTTATATCACGAACATATTAAATTGAATATATATATTGTATCCAATTGGAGAGTGTTTAGAATATATTTTATCTTCTTTGTGATTCGTATAAGAGTTTTACTATTTTTAGCTAATGCAGATATGTTTTAAGTATTAGTACACTGAAAAAAAAATCTATTGAAAATTAACATATACGGTTTCATTTAAAACAGGACTTCTTAAACTTTTTTCATTCACGGCCCCATTTATGATTGCGAATTTCTTGGCGACCCTATATAAATATGAAAGAAAGATAGATACATATTTTTGATGATTTATTTATTAGGTAATAATATACACACATATATACATATGAAAATAAATAGCAGAGGTGGGTAAATGTGGCTCTTAGAGCTGCATGCGGCTCTTCGTTACCTAAATTGCGGCTTTCTAACTCCAACTGGCAAGAACCAGTGAACTTGAGTAGAAATGTAGTTTTCCAGAATTTATTGAATGATTTTAAAATTCTTTTTAATTATAGAATTTTAAATATCAACGTTTAATTTCAGGTATTGAAAATATCTCTGAGATACTCAGTATAAATAGAAAAAATCAAGTCATTTAGAAAAATCGAAAAAACTAATAAATAGTTAATATTATTTATTTATTTACATATTTCAAGTAGTTTTGTGAGGTTCCCTTAATAAATAAAGAAACGAAATGCGGCTCCCAATAGCATCATTCGTGTACACCCCTGATATATAGTTTTAGAATTCGTTTATAAACATACAAAAATCTAAAATTAAAAATTGCACAAAAAGTTATAAAATTGT
>AGDA01039219.1:0-14644 GCA_000281935.1 Mengenilla moldrzyki | reverse complement strand
TCTCGAAATTCAAATGAAATTCACCTAAAACTTTGGATAAATCTTTAACTGTTTGTTTCTTTTTAATTTTTTAATCTTAAAATTTTTAAAGTTTATTTTTAAATAAATATTTTATTATATTTCATTATATATATAATGTTATTCATTACTTTTTTTTGCTGTTAAAGTACTAAAGATTTTATTAGATTTACTTTAAAATTATGGAATAATTATTGATTATTGAAATTATTGATTCATATATATTAATCTTTGGATATAAAAATTTTACCTCAATAAATTTTCATATTTTGCTTAAAACAATTATAAAATCAAAATTTTATTGATATATTTAACTAATCTTTAATCACAAAATTGAATATTTAATGAGTTGTTTATTTTAAAAATATTAAAAATACTTCTGAATATTAAGAAATAAATTAAGTTTGGGTACATTCGAAAATGTTAGTATTTAACTATTTTAGTAAAAATTTTACCAGTAATTTACCAAAAGCCGTTCGAAAATCCAAGATTTTACCAAAATAGTAAAATATTTACTGTTCGAAAAGAAAAATGGTAATACCAAATCGCCATTCTTTTTACCAATTTTAAAAGTAGGGTAGTTTTAATGGCGGCTTAGTAATTGCAGCAAATCTGTGTTATTTTAAATTTCTCTGTACAATGAAAATTTAAATCATTAACCTGATAAACGTGAAGTAATAATTGAAGATAGTGACTAAGAATGTTTAACTTCAGAGTTACCAGGAAGTAAAAGTGGTAATTTGGCCTTCTTTAGTTTTGTCGGTAAGTCACTTCTCTAGTTTTGCCACACCGGTCATTTTGACGATTTCTTTCTTATACTGGCTTGTTAATTACTACGCCGAAGTTTTTTCCCTTAAATGTTTTGTATTCTATGATTTCATTATTTACGGCTATTCAATATAGTAATAATGATGTTGGAAAAACTATTTACTATTTTACTAATTACTAAGGTAGTAACTTTTTCGATTGCGCCCCTTCTAATAAAATTGTTTAACCGATAAATACAAAATGAACATAAATCGAAATATTATTTTCCGTTTTATTCAAAGCGAAAAGAAGGACAAAAGTCCGTTTTCAAAACGCTTATTTAGACTTAAATTTGTTATTTAAATAACTTTTACAATATAATAGAGATGATAAAACAGAATGACTTTTTCAAAAATTGATGCTAATTAATAAAGAAAATCGCTTTATTCATATTTCCGATCTATGATCTGACATAAGATTTCGGACATGGATTATTAACACATTCGCAACCGAAACTTTTTTTACTTCATTTCATGAATATTGAGAAAATTAATGAAAATTACAAGTTGAGAAAACCCGTGTTAGATTTTTTGTTTAATATTATTTAATAAATATTAATAATTAAAAAAATCGTTGAATAATGTCATCTTTTTAGACCAAGTGTAGGATAATTCGTGTTAATTATAGTTGCCAGAGGATACAAATGTGTTAGTACATGTTATATTGCTTTATGTTTTTAAGAAATCCTTGTGAGATTTAATCTAACCAAGGTCTTTGAATCTAAATCTGAACAATTTATTATCATTGCTTCAAAATAAACAACTCAATTCTTATTCGTTTTGAATAAATGAAACAAATTGATTATAAAAACTTATTGTTTAATTATGTAATTATTCAATTTTTTCGAGTATGAATTGTTATAAATGTTTAAAAATTACACGGGATAATTTATGTAATTATTAACAGTTTTTGGTCAATATATTTTATGAATTTATTTATATAAAGATGTTTTAAAATCAATACAAATTTTAAAAATGTTTCAAACTCGTTTTTTTTAATACTCGTCTAATTTAAACTGTGACTTGACTTATTTTTTTCGATATCGTCAACAAGATCATTATCATTATTTTGTTCTTGCTGTTTTTGGCTTTGTAAATTATGTAAAGGTAATAGTAGCTTTGGCTGAGCGAAGCCGTCATCGATGCCAGCAGTGGCTGAACGACGGTTCAAATTCGGCTTCAGTGGCTTCTTAGATTGACAAGTGACCCCATCTGAGCCTAGGAGACATATCAGCTGTTTAGCTACATTTTCATCAAACGTATTAGTACGGTAATTTTTTCGCGATGTGATTTCATGTTTGCGCCGTTTACGATTTTTATTAATCTTATGTGTTTCTTTAACGATTTGCAAAGACAGTTGGCTATCAAGCGAATTACGCCGTGACTCGTACGAGACTCGTGTACGGCTAATACTGATTTCCGAGTCGATCGAGTTCCGACCGTGGCTCGAATACGAGCTGGAGTTGGCACCAGTAAGCGCGTCACGTCTATTTACCAGCTTTGGTAATGCAGCTGCCCATGTACAACTCAAATCATCGTTACTCGGCACTGAATTCAGATCGAAATTCATGCCAACTGGATCTGTATGCGAATGTTGTAGACTGATAGACAAACGACCATTCTGGTATAGCACTTTTCGTTTCGCAAACGCTTTGGCGATCACTTTATGTTTTTGCAGTTTGGCAGGCATTGTATCATCTTCACATCCAAATTTCCTATCATAAACAATATTTATGTTTTTTGGTATGATTTTCCTTTACTATTGAACTATAAAGTACATTAATAATACATCATTAAGTTGTATGAACTGATTGTGATCTATTATTTATATTAGCTTGTGGTCATCTAATTGTAAAAAATTGTATTTAATTTTTAAAAATAAAATTAAATTGCCTACCCTCGTATAGCCAAAATGATACAATACTTAAAAAAAATGTATAAAATATTTTTATTTATTTACTTAGCACTCATTGAAAATGTAAGCTTTCATCACTGTATTACAGATAAAAAAAATTCTGAATTACATATATAGCACATCGTGTATTACAATAAGTGATCTTAACCCTTTCGCTACAGCATTGTTTTCCGTAGAAGTGACACTGCTGACGAGCCAACGCTCCGCCGGAAGTAACGTCACATTTCAGTTTTTACATTCATACGCAGTTTCGCGAATGTCGTCTATAAGCGACGCTCGTAGCGAAAGGGTTAATTCATAAATGGATAATGGACGGCGAAAAAATTTAAAACCTCGCAATGTAAGTAGTAAAAATTTGCAAAATTTGATACATCTATTTTCTTTAACCTTTTAATAGAAACCGCATATCTTTTCGTCTGTTAAAATAGAAAATAGTTTTTCTTTTTTTCGAAAAATTCTTTTATCTCTTTAACTGGTTGGTTACTACAAAAAATTAGCATAAATAACCTTCTAATATAACGAATCCACGCATCAACAGTTGCTCTAGTCCATACCCATGATGAAGATGTGATAATTGTTGCAAACAGGGCTAAAAGTTGTAACTGTAGTAATGAAATACTTGGCCTGTTTTCCAGAAAACATTTGCTGTTCCAATCATTAGGATTATTTACTAAACGGCACATTATATAACTGTACAGATTATTTTGCCACGAATTTTTATTCATGAGTACATAAATATTGTAGACAAATGTTATAATTGCAAACGTATAAGTCAGAAAAGCGTAAAGTCCAACTCTGCAAACTGTCGATTTGATTTTACTACTTGCTTTTGTTGAAATAATTTCACGACTTTTTAATTGTAATCGAATCAGTGTTAAAAGACCTAGAAAAACATACATTGTAGATAAAGCAATTTTCATTTGTGCATTCAGTAGCAAAATTTTCAATAATAGTAAACCAGTAAACTATTTACCAACCCTCGACTCCTTTGAAATTATTTTGTAACCCACTTGAAGTTTTTAACTGTGGGTTATTTCAGATAATTGAAAAAAAAGAACTAAATTATCCGTTAATATTAAAAAAATCTCAAGTAAAATACAAAAACAAGTGTCACATTACTTATAAGGTAATAAAATAGTTTAAATGTTGTACGGTTCACCTCAGTTTAGTACATTTTTAGTTGGATCAGCAATCGATTTAAGTTGGGCACTTGTTGTTTATCGCTTAAAAACATTGTTTCTAAACGCTTGATTTGTGAATACTGTATTTGAAAACTAATCATGAATCCTAAAAAGTTCTATATAAAGAATTATTAATTATACTCAAAACAGTGTTGTTTAAATTTACTGGCTTTTCATTATTTAAAGTTTAGTTTGGACAAATTTATAAAACTAAATGTTACAATTGCAGTAGTAAGACCTTTTAGGAGGAAGAAGCCACCAACAATTAGTGATACTGCTAACGGTATTAGAAGGAAAATGATTCGAGCATACGAATTGATATGTCCCACGAAGCAAATACCAGTTATGTAATCACCGTCAATTTCACCAAAAGCCATTGTTGCAATTGTTAAAATTAGTGGTAACGACCATGAAATTAAATGAAAATAGGCACGCTGTTTATCAATTCGATCATGGATTTTACCCAATGCCAGGAAATTCATGTACCAAGCATACGTTAAAATTACGAACCAAATGACAGCCGCCATTGAAAAATAATACACAAGCACAAAAACTATGACACAAGATAGATTTTCACGAGCACTTGGCTCTGAGATCCTAAGAGTTCTGTCTTTACGACAAATGATATCGTTTCGTGAATCAGGGCCGTAAAACTGAGATAGCCAACCCAAACATGAAATTAGGAAACAAAAGTTTATGTAGAAGATAACCAATGCCGGATATTTGTTTGCATCTTTCCAGTCGATAATAAAGGTGATAATCGTAAATGCATTGAACACTAGACATATTATTGAGCCCCATGCAATTAGTTTGTGAATTTGAAATTGTTCATCATCAGTGTATAACGGATTTTTGCACTGTAAACCACACCCATCAATGTCTAAAACAATTATATAAATAAGCATTTCATTTTTTGTTAAACGTAACAAAAAATCGATGGCTTTATTTTCCTTACAGGAAATTGTAAAATCTGAACTTGTAAGTAAAAGTTTAAATCGGGGATTCCCAAAGTTTAAATCAGGGATAAACCAGGGATTTCCTAGGGGTCGACATAAACGAAAAGTGATTTTGGGGATCGACGAGGTCTAAAAATCGACTCCTATTAAATTAACACAAGTTCTTATTTAAAACTTTCAAGATAGGTAAGTACTGTATTGTTTATGTTGTGTTACATGTACTAAGACTAAAGATAGGCCCCATTATTCATAATAGTCTGTTAACTTAAAGCATTACTATTTCTCACCCTGTTTTCTTCTATTGACCTAAGTCAGAATGAAAAATAACACTCTGTAGCAGCTGTATTGTATATGTATATGGTGTATGTACTATTTCCTAAAATGTATTCAAAAGTAATATTTTTAAAATACACGTTTATACATCTTTTAATTATGTATTTTCATTTCACCTTACGTTGCACTCACGGTGCTCAGTCCACTCCTTGCAATATACATTTTCCGAGGAGCGAACTGCACACCCGGTGAGCAATGATCTTATTTATATGAAATCACTTACTAATTTGGTGACTTCTGTAATAAACATGTTTTTTAAATAAAAATAATCAATACAAAGAAAAAATTTCGCTCCTGAGGACCGTATTCGAAAAAAATCTTCGTCTCGAATGAGTTAAATAGTAAGTAATTTATTTCAGAAATAATGTACATTATTTTTTCGTATTTCCCAATTTTTCGTTTTATGTAGTTAATGAATATGTATACCGAACGGCTCATATAACAAAACCACACATCGCGGACGTTTTCGTTCGACCAAAGAAAACATTCATTCTGTACGTATTTACGAAAAAAAAAAATCCGGGAATTTAGAGAAACTAAAAAGTTTGAATTTTTAGCGAATTAGTTTGTTAATTAACGAATTGTTTTCTTGATGTAGTATTGCAAATTTGTTATCATTTAAATAGCGTACCCGGCAAACCATGAGTAGTCACAACAACGTTGCAGTGACCACATATGGTTATTTTTATTACTACGCAAGTTATCGCGACTATGCAGTAACATCGTGGCGACAAAATACGTACCCAAATGTCGCAGTCTCAGTTGCAACGTCGCAGCGTGATCTCAATGCGTCGATTCGCAAGGAAGTAGCATTGCGACGTTACTGCACGGACTTAGGTAACAACTGGTTTGCTGAGCGAAACGTGTATATTATGCGGAAACTTAGCAGCTTATTCGTGTCTTTTAATCAGTGAGATGTAAAAGTATTTCTCTTATGATAGCCAATGTGCATAAAGCATGTTTTTGACGGATAGGATAGCAAATGTGGTCTGATGCAATAGGACGTGGTATTTATATTATTGTTATTTTAATAAATTTACATTAATTTAGTGTCAGAAATTATGAAATGTCTACAACAATATTACTCGTTGAGCTCTCAAACTCAGTTTCAGTTCGACAAATGGTGATTTCTATCTAACAGATTATTAAAGCCGAATATTTTGTTTCTAGATACATTTAAAAACAGTCATGCAACGTAAGATTATTCATGATAGTCAATAATGATTTTTATATGGAATTGAAATTGGCTAGTTTATGTATGAAAAATTATAATGTTTTCACCAGAAATTGCTAGATTAAAGTCATTTTTCTGCCTTCAATAAAATATTAATTGCAAAAATCGAATAAGATATCAAAAACAAAAAAAGCTCAAATACGAGAATTGTAAGGTTACAAAACAAAATATTTTTGCTGAAGCGTAATTCCAGTAAATATGAAATTATAAGTAATAAGTTGAAACACTATAATTGTGAATGAAATTGTAGTTTCAAGTCCGGAAAAAATTGAAGATTGTTTCAAAAAAGTGGAAATTGAAAATAACAATAATTACACTAAAAAAGATCGATATTTTTAATTAAATGAAGATTTTACAGTATTAACTGTAAAAAGTAACACAGGTTAAAAACAAATATGTTTTGGTGAAAAATTTTGCAGGATTTAGACAGCTGTGTTTGCTGAGTAGCTTTTTAAAAATATTATTTTTTTTTAATTTTACTGTCATTAGAATCATGGACCTAATATACTACGTCCATGATTAGAATAGTCCGTCAACTAAAAATGTTACCATAATATCACAGAAACGTTGTATATACATACAATTATAAATAATTGATGTTGTTGTAATAAAGCACCAGTCAAGTGAGTGAAAATAAATATTTGAACTACTACAAAACGTACTTTTATAGAAGTGGTCTGGTTGATCAGTGTAAACTAAAGGCGGTAAACAGATACCAGAAGTGTTAAATTTTAAGTCCAGTATGTCATTCTTGCATTTAGTTGGCAAGTCGTCGCAATTGAAAAACGCATCGGCGAATAAGTCTGTTGCGTTGTAAACTATGGCACAAGGTGATAGTGAGATCCTGCACATTTCCTGAGACGGTAAAAAAACCGAATTTTCACTGCACTTTGGCATATAACGGGCACAAATAAACGGCTGCACAACCGACCAACATTTTGGAAAATGCCGCAATCGGTTCAAGCGCTCGAAGCGCATTGGTAGTGTTAACGAGTCATTCAGCGGCAGTAAATCGGTACTGCTCGTCATGTATGGAAGTCGCACATCGAAACAGTGCAAATATTGCGATTCGTTTGTCAACGTATGCGGCCGCGTCAAGCATTTCGCCGGCTTTTGGCAATATTCTGTAATCAACGAATCGGTTCGCGATTGAAAAAACGAATTTTTGTCGCGATAACGGGTCGGTTTCTCGTCAAAGTCATGACTATAAGCTGCAATTTGATTCACATTTTGTACCAGGATCAATTTTGCGATGATCAAACAGAATACATGCATTTCACAAAATAAGCGAATTATATTCACTTTTATCCGTCTCTTTTCGATAAAAAAATCTTACCTCCCAAATTCCTCAAGAAGGATAGCTATAGACCACACACGAAGCAGAGTCCTTCTAACAATCTGTGGAGCGGTTATAAACGGATCATGCATTTTAAATGATCTGTTACATAGTTGCCACCTTGTAGAGTAGTTAATGTGACAGCAGTAATTAGTTGCAATACCAACTATTAGTGTAATTGCTAAAAAATAATCGTTTCAAATACTATAACAATTTTTAAAGCTGTTAATTTTCTATTTACTCTAACAGATTGAAAACAATTTTATAAAATCAGTATCTATAATACGATAATGGCAAAAAATTAATTAGTTTAAGCAGTGAGCTGAACTAATAATAAATATATATACTTACTTTTTTTTAATGTAGATGTGTTTGAAGTCATCAAATATAAAACGAGTGACTAAAAAAACTTAGTGGCAACATTGAAATCAGTGAAAATTTGTTTGTTCTGTACAATTTAGCTCTGTGGTTCTGTAGTAATTTCATGGAAAGTGATTATTCGTGAAATTAAACTTGAATTTTGAATCTAAATTAGTAATTTAAAACACACACACACAAAATCAAGATGGAACAAATGCTGCCTAGTCCAGGGTTTAGTATACCAAGTATTGGAACTCCGTTACATCAACCAGAGGAGGATCAACAGATATTGCCGAATGCTTTGCAGCAACAGCAACAGCAGCAGCAACAACAACCGCAACAGTCAGTTCCGCCGTTGATACCAATGAGCGGTATTTCACCAAATTTGATTAATATGGGTAGCACTAGTCAAAAAATGTTCGGGGCAAATTACGCGCCGGCGCCGCATCAACTAATGCAGCCGCAAACACCGCAAAGCCTAATGTCTCCGGCAGCGGCTAGTTTTAATGCGGCACCGCCAACACCTGCACCGTTAACGCCAATGACACCGCACTCAGCTGACTCTGGTATTGTGCCGCAATTACAAAATATCGTATCCACCGTAAATTTAAGCTGCAAATTAGACTTGAAAAAAATCGCTCTACAAGCACGCAACGCGGAATACAATCCGAAGCGGTTTGCTGCCGTTATCATGCGTATTCGCGAGCCTCGTACAACCGCGTTGATTTTCTCATCGGGTAAAATGGTCTGTACAGGCGCTAAAAGCGAAGAAGATTCTCGTCTCGCGGCCCGCAAATATGCCCGTATCATACAAAAATTAGGCTTTCCGGCCAAATTTCTCGACTTCAAAATACAAAATATGGTCGGCAGTTGCGACGTCAAATTCCCAATCCGGCTCGAAGGCCTTGTACTCACACACGGCCAGTTTAGCTCGTACGAACCCGAACTGTTTCCCGGCCTTATTTATCGCATGGTAAAACCTCGAATCGTACTGCTCATCTTCGTTTCTGGTAAAGTTGTCCTGACTGGTGCTAAAGTTCGTCAAGAAATCTATGAAGCCTTCGACAACATCTATCCCATTTTGAAGAGTTTTAAGAAGCAATAACTAAAGTTTGCGCAAAATAAGCAAATTATGTTTTTGAATTTCATACTTGATATACAATAATGAATGTTAACATTTTACTTCTTACTCCTTCTTTTCAAGAATATACTTTGGTTTATAATTTTTTAATTTAATAAGTCTGATTAATGTTTAGTTGAAACTTTTTCGACTGAAAATACTAAATTAAACATTCTTGTTTTCATCATTTTGTGAAAACAATAAAACAATTGATTTTGTTTTACAATCGCATAAAAAATGTACCCGCTTGACCATTTTTCCGCTAATTTTAATGATATAACATATGCATTTATATGACAATAACGTTATTGTAATATTGTGATAACATACTTAGTTAACACACTTTGTTCTTATTACAGTAATATTACAAAAACTACATCTCACGTATTTTAAACGTTAATTTTATTGTCACAAAATTTCGATATTAACTTTGGTATATGATAGTAATATAATATTTCTAATGTTAATTTCGTCATTTAATTAAAATATGGTCAAGCGGGTACACATTTAACTAAAATTAAATTTGATATTTTTCTTAACATATTTTTATTGTTCGAAAAATGTAAAATATACTCAAATCTGTATAACAAAACTGCCATTTAAGATCAGCTAATCAAATTGAACGTTTATTGCATTCAAAGCAAATTGAGTATTCGAAATTTAGGTTTCAAAATCTGTCAATAAAAATACTGAATTAAAAACAATATGTCTTCGATATAAAATATAAATATTTTAATTATTAAGTCTTGTCGTAAAAGTTAAAAATTACTTTTTTGCCCTTCTAACTTAATTGTTATTTATCTTAATTAAGATTACTTTTTACAAAATTTGTTCCCTATATCTGTACTACAAATATGTTAAATTTTAGGTTCAAAACAAAAGAATTAATGAAAATTACAAAACAAATTTTGGTAAATCATTATAATAAAGTTCAATATGTACAATCTTGAAGTAAAATTTAATCTTAACTCAAAAGAAGTTTTGATTAAGAATCCCAAAATCGAAGATATATTGAGATATTTAATAATTTATGTTCAAAACAAGCAGAATAATTTCTGGTAATTTGTTATAGAAGTATATATGACTTTTTTGTATTACGTTTAAAACATAAAAGATCTTGCTAGGTGTTTTTATTAGCAGATTTGAAACTAACATAAATCGAAACGTGCAATTTTTTAGTATGTTGTTTATCTTAAAATGTAATGCTTCAAATACACGGATAAAAATTTCTACTTAAATTTGGAGCTATTATAAAACTTTTTTTTTAATACAAAGAATCGTAAGGTCAAGTAAAAATTTACTTAATATTCATATTTGCATACCTATGCCCTATCTTCGTCCAAAGTTCACTTTTTTATCTTTTGAACTTCGCTTTAGTTAATTTCAACTAAGACTACTCTTTTCACAATTTGTTTCATACTTTTATACTACAAAATTGTAACCATTTAATTACATAGTAAAGCATTCAGGAAATTACAAAACTAATATAAATAAATAACTAAAGATGCTACGAAACTAATATAGGAATGAGTTAATTTTTGAACTCTTTTAATAATCTATGGGTTTGTTTCAAAAGTAAGCAGATCACTGATCGCTCAATTTGTAAATTTTATAGGAATGTATGAGGAATATTTTTGTCTATATACTAAAGTGAAAAAAACTTTTATTAATAAGGAAAAAATTTATAAATTTTATACTAGTATTAAGGGGTTTGAAAAAAATGAAGAAAAAAAGTGAGCGATCAGTGATCTGTTCACTTTTGAAACAAGTCCTAAATTTACTAGTCCCAAATTTAAATACGTCTATGTTTAAAACAAGTAGAAATTGTTATCCGTGTAGCAAAATAAAGTATATTTAAACAAATTTTATCGTTTTTATTACAAGTTGGTCAATAAGACTACTTAATTTTAACAAAAAATTATCTTTCACTTAAACGTTTACAAAGTATTAATCTATTTAAGTATGAATTTCAAAAATCATATGCTCATTTCATGTAGGATTTTCACTTTTAAAAAATTTTTTATTTGGTGTAATTTTTTGTGCTAAAACACTGAAATCGTGTTTGTCTCTTATTTTAGTTTTAAAAAGATCTTTATACAATATAACTTTACGATTTATAACAGCATTGAATTTCGTACAAGTTCAGTTTGAATCAATCCATTTATAAAATCCACATATTTTTTTATCTTAATTTTCAAAATATATTATATAAATTTGAAAGTTTGTTCCATTAATTGTTTTAGTATGTAAAAAAGAACAATTCTTTTACCACGACATTTTGTTTTGTATATTTTTTTTTATAAAAAACAATGAGAATAAATTATATGTATAAAATTGAAGTGTTTTAAAAATATATGAGTACTTAATTTCTGAATTTGCTTTATTTGCTATCTGTTTGTTCTAATTTTGTCGAAGTTGTGTTTTGTGTTTTTGTGGAATTCTGCCGACTTTGATCCAAACATAAATTTAATCTTTTTTTTTTTAGAAAAAAAATTAATTAGTTTTAAGCGTGTGCTTATTTTTGTGAAATTTATATTGAACACTTCAGTGTGTTAAAAATAAACCTTTTCCGTAAAAGAAGCCAAATGTTGCTCTTGCAAACGAACATGAGAAAAATGAGCATTCCGTAAAGTGCGTTTATAAAATCAGTCACTATCCAGACGTTGATAATTTGCAGATCAATAAGCCATGAGCAGATTTCAAAAATCCAATTTAGGCCCATAATTAATATTAGTTTTATGTATAGTTTAAAGCTAAAATCGATATAAATATCAAAAGTACTGAATCAAAGATGCGTTCAAAAAATCAGAACTGAGTTAAAGTTCTTGTGTAAAACATGGATTTTATTCTAATACATGTAAATAATATAATCTAAAATATTAATTTTGAAATTTTTACCTTAAATTTAACTAATTATTGACTTCATGAACGCAACAAAATCTCATAATCGGGTACAATTAAATTGAATGAATTTCTAATTGAGCTTCAGAAAGTCTTTGGTTTTCTCTTCTGCTTTAAAGAACCCATATAAAATAGCAGTTTAATGTAAAGTTTCAAAATAAAGACACTTTACTGACCAGTAGCGCGGTTAAACTGCATACGTATGTCTGTCTGGACACTCAGTTGCAGATCGCTCTGGCGACAAGCTTTTTTGGGGTTTATCAAGTCGTATTCTTGTTTTCAATATTCAAGTCTGGTAAGTCGGTTTACCGATTAATAAGCTATTATTAATATTATCAATTATTGTTACGATTCCTCAAAAAAGTTAACAAATAGACGATCGATTGTTAGTCGTTGGTGATAAAGAGTTTATTAATAGGCAATCGGTCGGTAAAGTGTTAGAACCTTTTTCAAAAACTACAGAATAAAAAAATCAATTATTTTAACATTATTAACAAAGTCAGTTAAAATTAGAATCGAGTGTTTCAAAAAAAAGTCCCTTTATTTTTCTAAACACTCGTAATTTAATTTATTAAAATTTATTTTAACCTTATAACTTTCTTAATGTAATGTAGATTAAACAGACCAGTATAAGCATATCTTATATTTAAGTACTTGCAAATATTCAATTGATTTTTAACACGAGTAAAAAAAATAATCGTAAGAGTTTAAATGTGTCCTAGTGTATGCTGTAGAATGTATCATCTGGATACTATATTTTTTTAGTTTTTAACCAGTAGTCTTTAATAGTTTTTTATACTTTATTCTAACGATACAGAACTCGGTTAATTGGGTCAGATTTACGAAAATACCTTAGGGTTTGTAATTCAACTAACTGCTTAGAAATACACTAGACCGAATTTTTCAGTTTCTGTAGCAATAAATATATTTCTCAACCGTGTAATATTGTCCTTTAATGTTATTTAAATGAAATTGTTTTATACAATAATTTTAGGATATTTTGTTAATATTTTAATCGACATTAGTTTTATATTACCCGATTTAGAGATGTACTTAATTTAAAATACTTTTCTTTATCCTTTTCATGTATTTTATTGTTCGCATTAATTGTATTGAGGACTGAAGTTGCTTGTTTTATCATGTAAATTTTTATTGCACACCATATAAACAGAATAATATTTACCAGCACGATACTGATAATAGGAACATAAAAGTATATTATTCGAGCTTTATTATCTTAAAAAAAAATTTTTTCATTTTCTTAATTATTATGTCTTATTTTTGATTTGTATTTCAAAGTTTTAGAGTTGTTATCAATATAAAGCAAAAAAAGCTTTATTAAAAAATTTAATGTAGATAATTTATTAAAATCCCAAAAAAATTATCTATACACTGAGAAAAATAGATAGTAAAAAAGTGACAACAAATTTTTTTATTATTATAGACATAGTTTACTTCAGTGTAATGCTAACAATTATATACTATGACAAATTATTCGTATAGTAGTGTCAAAGATATCTGATCTTTATCCTATATACAAAAATCAATATAGTTGTAAATATTATCTATTTTTCTCAGTGTAATAATTTATAAAAATTAACTTATTATTAATACGTTCCGCAATCAATAAAAAATTATTTGAAAATATTAAATATTTTATTATTGCATTTTTTAATAGTTTTTTATTAAATACAAAAGTTTTTTTTAACGGTGTTTAAAGAAATTAGTTTAGTGTACTTAAAAAAATTAAGCAATTTATCAAAACGATATTTACGTAATTTAAATACTTATGTGTAATTTTACTTGTAAAAAAACATCGATCTTTTCCGAAATTTGGCTTAATAATGTAATCTGGTATTATCCAGCTTAAATCCACGAAAATTACAGTGGTAAGTAGTAAAAACGGAGCACCCCAAGCGTACAAGTTGTAATAAATAAATCGTTTACGACTATTAGATTTTAGTGTTTTTGCGAAACCGCGATTTCCACCAAATGTCCACCAAATATCGAAGCATAACGTGTTTAACCAAAAAAATGAACTTGTAAAAAAATAATAAATGAACCATGCTAAACAGTAATATAAACAAATCAGTTAATTTTTAACTTTGTATACCTTAAATTAATATATTAATGTTAAAATTCTCACACTTTGAATGGGTAAATAAGATCACTATACGCAAAGTGTACACCTCGCTCTTCGGAAAATTACTATTGTGAGGAGCAAATTAAACAATGTCTACCCAATAAGCCATTTTTTACTAATTTGATATGTATTTGATATAAAAAAATTTCACAAATTTATCAAATAAATATCACTATTATGTCAAATTATGAGACTTATGTCATCATTTCTTCTTTCAATAAAATATCCAAAAAATATCCTTTTTATACTAAATAATTTTCGATTTATTTTTCAAATAAATATCAAAGTATTTTTCAAAAATTTTTAAAATGTTTTTCAATAAATTATCAATATAATCATCA
>AGDA01039210.1:0-12171 GCA_000281935.1 Mengenilla moldrzyki | reverse complement strand
TTGACGCCTCATCCAGTATCACATAAGACTGTAACCACTCGTTTTTTGTCTCAGATCCATTATACGTGAGCATATACGATATTTTAAGTGTCATAATTTATTGTGTAGTTATTGTGCTTTCAAGTTTATTACGTGTACATACGCTCATTTAAATCGAAAGAAAAATGAAAAGTTTACACTGCGAATTTTTTTTCGCTGAAACTAAGTGATCACTACTATCGTTAAAAAAAAACTGATACATGTTACCACTGATTTCGTTAGAAATCCCACTGAGCGTCTAAGGAATCCTGAAAAAGTTGTTCAAAACGGTGCACAAATTTTTGTTGGTAACCACAGGAATTCAGAAAACCCACTGAATAATCATGTCACTTTATTGAACTCGATTAAAGTTTGTCTATCTGTTTCGAAATCAAACTGTTCTTGTCGAATACAATATTCTCCAATTGACTTTAAAATTAAATGTATAAACTTCGTAACACAAGTGTCGTGTGATGTAATGCACATAGTAGACATCGGTGTGGGGAGAAAAATATTAAATTTATTTATGGAGAAAAAATATGCCCAAAAACTCAAGTAGCTGAATGCAACAGATTAATTTACGAAGTACAAATATACACATTGTGAATGTTCATGTGTGTGGCTTTTTAGACGTACTCAACAATTGAAAAGCCACAGAATTCCAAACATTCTTATTTTATTTGGCTCCTTAAATTTTTTCGAAAATTTCAATTTTTTACTCCATTTAAAATAAACTTTTATAACGATCTCCATGCCACTATCCGAGTTGTTCCTTGTAAAAAAGTATGCAAATTTGGCTCACATTTAACAGGGGTAAAAAATTTGCTCATAAATTTTGTAGAGAACGTTCAAAGAGTTTTCGGTTTTGATTATTGCTTTTTATCATCCAATGCCTATTGCTTTTAATATTTGGTTGCATAAAATTCAAAGTTCCATTGGAAGATATATCTACCTACATATTTGAAAATCAAATGGGTAAGTTAGAAAACAAATTTAAAGTTTACAACAAAGTAATATCAAGAGTGCAAGAACAATGTAGTTTATCAACAAACGAATAGCGAGCTTTAAAACCTCACGATAGGTTCATTATTAACACCAATAATAAAGATAACTTTCTCGACTGAAAACATGTGAGTATATAAAATTGTTTTAAAATATGATTTATATAAGTAAACAAATGTTGGCTTATTTGAAAAATATAATAGACATTGTAATTTTTTTTGATTTTTAATAATCTGCGTATTAATATAACTATTCATTAGTATATCAGTTTTTTTACACTAAACAAGGTTTTGTTTACCAATAAAACTAGTTGTTAAAAATTTTGAGAAAAATAATTTAAAAAAAAGAGTTAAAATTACAAATTGATTAGATAGCTTTTGCCAAACAATCTTTTACCAACAATTTTGGTAATTTTTTTATTAAGTTTGTCTGTATGTGTACGCTCTACAATTACCAATTTCAACGTTGCTGTTTAGGATAATAATTTTCCAATTAAAAAAAAAGTACTAGTTATGCGACTCATATTTGACAGCGAGGATGAGTGTCAAAAAGTTACATAATTTTAAAAAAAATCATTTTTTGTTGAAAAACAGTTTTTTTGTTATGTTTTTGTTTCATTTTTGCCATCATTTCTTTATAAGAAGTCTTAAATTCAATAAAAATAATTTTGAATTTATTTTCTTTTTTGTATTTATTGTCTCCATATAATGCAATACAAATGATGTGATTTGTACTACTTCTAAGTTTCTTATAACATTGTTTACAAATAACGCGGTACGCACTTATCTCGTTATAAGAGGGTTGACTCTATGTACTTTTTCCCATACAAAATTTTATTATTTAAAAAAAAACAGGAGTGAACTTGAAAAACTTATTTATTCACTTAAAACTATAATACTTTTCATAAGACTTGAATTAGTTGCACATTAAGTAATGTTTTTACAGTCACATTCTGATCAAATTTAACTCCGACTTGAAAAGCTAGAAGACTTAGAATAAGATCTACTACGGTGGTTTCGTGAATGCGAATACATGGATCTGCGATAACGCTTTGGTTCATTCCAATTTTTATACCAGTGATCGCAATTGTAATACCTAAAACATAAAGATCAGTTAACGCCCATCAATCTAATAAATGCTAGCTGATAACTTTCTTCAAATATTCTATAAGATAAACATTATAAATAATAACTTTTCAGGTATGACAGAATTTTTTAAATTATTGTGATTAAAATAGAAAACATAACACTGAAACCTGCTGAAGATTTTTGAAGTAATGTTTTCAATTTAAAACAAGTTATGGAGCATCGAAATACTCAACACTGAAAAATGTTATTATACCTTGCTTACTTTATTTTACATAAATAATGATTTTAAATGGCCTTTTTCTGTATTGATTAAAGTTTTACTTAAGGACCGGACTAATGTCTTTAAAAATGCTGAGTTCACGTTTTAATATAAAACATTTAACTTTGAATATAATATCAAATATACCAATACCTTTTCAATTAATAAGTGAACTCCTCATGCATTTAAAATGATAACTCAACAGACGAATTCAATTGGTTCTGTAACCTTGCTCGCATCTCAGAGCGATTTACCCAATTGAAATTAATTGAAATGCTTAAAATATAAAAAGAAAAAACAAGAAAATAACTTATAAAAATGCTACGAAAATGAAAGAAACAAACATACAGAATGAGGACTAGTCTGCAAAAGAAAATGTTAAACGCCTCATACAATGGGTGCGTTCGAAAACTCAACAATAGTTAACTATTTGGTAAATATATTTTTTAAAATGTTGAATAAACTGATTAGAAGTACTAAATCAATGTTTTATTCTCAAATAAATCCTACGTTTTTTAACAAAAAAAAACCTTAAATTATTTGTTTATTGAGACAAAAGTTTTTATTAACAAGCCTATAAATAAAAAATCTTTAAATTTTAACGTTTTTTATGAATCTTCATGGCAACCAACAATTAAAAAATATTTTACCAAAATAGTTGACTTTTCGAATGCTCCCAATATGTGACTTCAAGTTGGTGTCGTGTGCAACAGTGTAATGCGCGATTTCTTGTATCTCAAAGCAAAATATCGCTCGCTCGGCGGTCCGTGTCTTAAAACATTTGTATATCAGGTACTCATATGTTCAGATACTATTGTACATAGAAACGTTAAAAAATCCAACAATAACGAAAGAGGCAACATGAAAAGAAGAAAATCTAAAAATGAAGAAATTCAACGTAATTGTCGTGTAATTATTTTTCACGAGCCACATGTGGAAAAAGAAAACAATTTTGCTGATAACTTTAAGAATAAATCGTTTATAAGGAAGGAAAGACGGTTCAAACGCAAGGATAAAGTGATGCTTTGAATATAGTTTTTTTTAGGTTTTTTATGTATTAATAAGCTGCATAAATAAATACAAAATAAAGATTCAACGGTCGTACTAAATTAACACACATAATTTAGAAAGTGAAAAATTAGAAATTTAAAAATAGAAAATGATTTAAAAAATACTAAACTGAAAACAGGATTACGGGAAGGAAATCATGTAAATAATAAAAGACGGTAATTTGAAATTAAAAAAAAGCATGGATGACCAAAATTTAGCAGCAGCTAAATGACTTTAGTATTGAATATCAATAAATGGAAAAAGATTAAAGAACATGAATTATACTATAATTTATTATAGGGAAAGCAACACACAGCAATACTGGCAGAATTGATTCCCTTCTCTAGATGATTTTATGATGACAGCACATTATTCCACCAAAATGTCGCAATAATCCATACATATCGCATTGCTTTTCTTGGCCGCTTTATAAGCAGGAACAGAAATTCATTGCTCTGGCTGTTCACCAGATTTCTTTGTGTGAAGTTACTTAAAATCGAAAGTTTTTCAAAGAAACCCATCAAAAACCTTGGAAAATCTAAAGGAACAAATCCGCCGAGAAATATGCCGCTATTTCAATAGAAACATTACGGACCGTCATGGGCAACTCTTTGTATTTCGTTTACAACAATATTTAGTTAATAATGAACGCCATTTGACAGTAACAATATTCAAGAAATGATTTTTTTGTTGTGTCTCATTAATCTCCACTCAAATAAAAAAATGTTAATATAAAATACATTGATTACAACTTTTGCAATTGTGTTTTGAAGTCGTGACACTTCTGTTGGACCCTGTGTTACCAACTATATTAATTCTCTTTCACCAATTCAAAACAGGTTCATATATGAATTAAAACCAAAATAGAAACGTTTTTATATTGGTAACTTTGTTGCCTTTGAAGAGTATTAAGCTTTCAAATACGTTTAAAAACTTTATAAAATTGATTTAATTAAGTTCTTAAAAACAAATTTTAAATTTTGTTTTAACAGATCCCAAAATAGTAACACAATACTAACTAATGTACTTCACTGAACATTGTTTGTTTTGGATATGCATTGATTTTGGCTCATGATACAGATATTGGACGTCGTATTGACATTTTTATTAATACAGATAAAGATATAAATGAACTTTTTATTTACTCTACAGGCGTATACGGAAATACACTCCAGGAAAAGTTAGATTAGTAAAAACGTTTCGGAAACTTATACATAATAGCCACTTAAAATAAGTCAACTTCTATGTTTTGTGCAAAACCAAGTTACTTTACCAAAATATCTCACTGACTTCACTCTTCGCTGAATGCTATTTTCGAAAACGCCTTATGATTTTTGGGTATAGTTACTCGAATTTGCATAAAACACTGAAGTTGAGTAACTTTGAATAGCTATGATGTAATGTGTTCCCACTGAGAGTATATTTCCGAACATGCCATATGTCTATTATGTGTCCGGTAACAATTATACAGTCTTATCTATATCTTTTCTCTGTATTTAAAATTTACAATTTATTTCAAAGTCCGTATTGAAAATTGTCTTAAACTGTTTAACTTAAAATTGTGACGGAAACGCAACACTGACTTTCCCGAACGATCAAGGTAACAACACACACTAGATGGCGCAATCACCCAACAGCACGGAAGTCAGCACAGAGACTTGGTCTGTGCGCCTTAGATAAATCAAATAAGGCTACCCAACACAATCAATCAATCAATCCGTATTGAAAAAATTAATTGATTTTAAAGTGTAGCTGCCGATGATTTATGTTTAACAATTTCTACAAAGGAATGTGGCGAGTAAAAAGCCCATTTAAAACTTTCATAGTGAATCATCGACAATTTACCGCTACCTGGATTTTAGCTTTTAATATGCATGTCAATTTTATTTTTATTTATTGTTCCTTTTTTTCGAAGATGCTAAACATAGAAAAAGATGAGAAGTAAAATTTTATACGGAAAATGCCTTTTAATCCGAAAGTTTTCCACTACAGATAAATTTGTGAGTAAGCAGCATCGATAGAGAAACATTAAAGGAAACGAAACGAAAAAAGTTCATTAAAAAATTTTCGATAACAAAATGAGTTACAATGACGACACCACACACTGAAATCAGAATAGCCAGGTTTGCCTATGTTGATTTTGGCACACTTTCAAATTTGAATAATGAATAAATAGTAAATAGCTATATTTAAGGCACAAAAATTGACCTTATCAAATGTGCATTCTCTGTTATTTCAGTTACTAACAATTAGTTATAAATCAATGAAACAGCTCTAAATAATTTAGTCACCAATATTACTTCCCGTAACTTTATCTACTTTTTTCATCAACCATAGTTGCCTATAATCCATTTTATTAATACGTAAAGAAAGTTTAATTGAAAAGATTGAATTCTTTTCTGTATGCCATGAACATTTTTAAAAATTAATCGTTTTATTATAAAAATAAATAACTTTAAGGTTAATCAATTCAATTTTTTAAACTATTGTTTAAATATACTGAACCCACAGCTGTAAAGTATGGACTGTTCGATTAGTAAAACTTCTGCCGCTGGCTAAAGGGAACTTGATTTAAACGGCACATGTAAAATTACGAAAGGATGTTATAACTGTTTTGTCTAATTTCTTCTTAGTGATATTGAAATTTTATTTTACTGTTATTTTATTATATATATATTTTTTAAATTTATTAATTGAATTACTGCTTGGTTTAATTAAGCTTTTTAAATCATTGTTAAAAAATCGTTAATTAAATACATTTTTTCCAGAAAATTTTTTCGAAAATCAAAATTTTAAATTTAAGTCCCTTCATATAACGATAGCAGTTTTTACTAAACGAGCAGTCCATACTTTACATCCATGATTGAACCTTAAAAGTTTCATCCTTATTTTTTAAGTTTTAAATATTTTAAAATTAAAGCGAAAATGTGCATTTGAATACAATACATGTAAGATATTTTAAGCATTCTTAAACTTTTTTTACTACCGTTTTATTTCATAGACATTTCACTAATTTTAAATTGGCATTATAAACTAAAAGATTGCTTAACACAAAATTTAGCACAATTATTTAACAAAATAATCATTTCATATAAATTTTAGCATACAGAATGTGTAAAAATGTTCAAAAGCGCCTTTACAAGATTTCTGCAGAGCTAAAATCAAAAATCTTGTCTATAAAAATCTTTAGTTTTAATGTCCCCAAATAGTTTGACGATACTTTACGATAAACTTTTCGTAAAATACTAGTTTTATAACTTTTGGGATACACTTTGTTTTCTAACTTACTCATTTCTACGGCCCATATAAACGCCAGGTGTGGGATCATGGGCTCGTTGCGTCACCGAATAATCAACTCGTATATAATGTCCATCTACTTTAAGTCCATTGCATCGTTTTCTAGCGATCTTTGCATCCTCAAGCCGTTCAAAATACACAAAACAATATCCTTTTGAAATGTTTGTCTGAAAACAATATTCATTTCAATCGACATTAGAGGCTTTTAAGTTAAATCAAAAAATTAGTAAAAAAAACTGAATAGATTTTTAAGATCCTGTTCAGAATTTTTCAAAGATCTACTCTACCAGCTATTTATTCTTACAGTGATATTACTGAGTTAACAAATGTGAGTCTCATAGTCACAGTGAGTTCATTATGTATTACAATGATATCACTTTACAATAAAAATATAGTAATCTCCACAGGGATATCACAATGAACTCACATTGATCTAATTATTATGTAAGTTTCACATCGTGAAATCACAACTTAGAAAATATTATTTACGTAAAATATTTAAAAACATTAATGGTTATTTATAAAAATATAACGTATTTTGCACACAATCGAGTCATTAAGTAATCTTTTCATTTACTTTAGTATCAAAGATGACTTGAACTTTCTCCGTGGGTCCATAATGACTAAAAATCGAATCGATATCACGTGCTGTAGTATATCGACTCAAATTGAATACGCCAAGACAGCGGTTCGGTTCCGGATTGTCTCGGTCTCCGTATTGACACCAATAAGTACTTGATCCCGAAAATCGACGATGAATCGGCGTATGTGACCGGCTCCGGGAACGATGAGATCGGGATCGTGAAGAGCAACCTGTTCGCGAACGCGATCTATGTCGATGCCTGCGCTCTCGATGCCGATGACGGTGTTCATGATGCGAACGATACGAACGAGCTCTTGAAAAAAATTCAGATTGATTTTTTGCCAAAATTCTAAAATTGCAATGACGTAATTTGAAAAAGTTCTTTTTTCAAAGCGACACGTTTCGTTCTTTTCAAACTTTCCTACTTCAAACTTCGACCACTCTTATCTATTTTTATTAAAAGAAATTTACAAAATAATATAGTGCTCATTTCCAAAGACAATGTTAAAAATTAACTGATCACTGTTCACTTGATCTGTCGTTAAAACAATAATTTAATCATTACATCACCGTCCTAAATTAAAAGAAAGTTGAGTAGAATTTCTCTATACCTTTTTTTTCCAGAAAACTACACAGCAATTTTAATAAATTAATTTTATACAAAGGTTCTAATACACGTTATAGCATATGTATTATAAATTTATTTTTTACGCCAATTTAATACAAGGTTAAAATTTTTTTAATTGTATATTTAAATGAGTTTTAAACTATTTTTTAAAAACGAAAATTCGAATTGAATTTGTATTTAAAAAAGAAAGAAAATAATATTGAGAGCTTAAAGTAAGCTTCTTCTTTTATTAAGCTTATTTTTAACTTTTGAGTTCAAATCTTCCAAAAATGAATCCAAATATCAAAACTTTATATACTTACAAAGAAACTTCCCCAAGTGTCAGTCACCGATTTTTTTCAGAGTACCCCAATTTGTTTAAACATGTCCTTGGAAGATAGAAAATGTATACCCTTCAGGTCCTAATTTTTTTTTTTTTTGAAACGAATTAAAAGTTTAAAATGTGATATTAGCAAAATATAAAAAATCTTATACTTCGAATGGTGAGTTTTTTTGGAAAAATGAGCCTTATAACAGTTATGGAACTTTAAAAGATTCACAAAAAACTTCAACATTTTTTGTGATTTGAACATTTTGGGATTTGAAATTTAAAAAGTCATGTTTTTTCAGTTTTTTTTAGGCTCTAAAAAGTTTTTGGTCAACATATAGACGAATATATGTTCGTTATATCACATGCATAACCATTTTATTATACAATTGGCTTATTTTACGTCTATTGTTAAAGACTGCTAAAATAAAAAAAATTTTTGTTTTATTTTTTTTTTTTTCGAATATAACAAATGTTTCTAATTCTCGACATTAAATAATATGGGTTCGATACAATCCACATAGTAACAAAATACTTTTAACATTTTTTAAAACTTTTACTTTCAATTTTTTTAATAAGCTTTATATATATGATTCAACCCATTGAATCCCAAGCAGCGCGATCGCGTCGTTCTCTTTTCATGTCGAGAAAACCCCAGACATTTCGCGCGTTATGTACAACGAACGAAGCGTTAGCAAGCAAAGCAAACGTGAAAACAAGCGCTATCGAACTGCTTGGATCTTTTAGCGCGTATTAAGAGAAAGCGCTGTTGTGCTGCTTGAGTTTTCTCGACAGTGTTTTCGCAAAATTGTCTGGGGTTTAGAATTAAGGATGAATGCTTAGTGTTATTATTCAATTCGTAATGTTAAAAAAATTGTTTTTCGAATTTGTTTAAATGATAATTAAGTTTTCGCAAGATTTAATCAAGGAAAAAGATCAAAATAATAGTGATTTTCTAAATAAAAAATAAATAAAACAGTGCTTAAAATACAATGTTTTTTGCACAATCAATATCTGATAAATGCAGGTCCACCACAATTAAAAGAAAATCAATTGAAATCAATTCTAATGGACAACTCATAGGTACGGCAAAATTTTGTTGCTTTTCTTATAAATAATAACTTTTGTACTATGCATACCCTAACATATTTTTAAGTCTTGGTGATAAAAACTTATTATACGTCGGCATAATGTTGCGAAATACATTTCTTAATTCATATATTTTTATACTATTAGCACAATTGTAATTTCATTTTATTTTTAAAAATTAATATTGTAATAGTTAATTTTTTTTTACATACAATGTAACAATTTTTTTTTCGCTTAATGTACTAGATTTCCTTTCATGAAAGGAAATCTATCAAATAAGCTTTTTTGTCTTTTTCCACTCTCCGCTGACGGAGAGTCATTTTATATTTAAGTAAATGCTTTATGTAAGTGAGTTTTTAGTTTTGAAAAATGTCGTTGCAATAAAGATCTTGTAAAATAATGTAAAGTTTGTTTTAATTATAATAAATATAATGAAAGAACTTTAACAATAATCATAGATAGAAAATGGTGTGTTGAAGTGATTTCATTTGTGAAAATTGGCAATACAATCGTTGAAACATTAAAAGCGTTAATGATTATTTTTAAACAAAATTTAAATTAAAAATAAAGAATTAAAAGATATTATTTTTTTATAATACTTATAACATTTCGTTCCTAAATTATAAATAATGAAAATTTAGTTTTCAATAAAATTTAAATATCTATGAAATTAATGAATTTCATAAGAACAAAATACAAAAAAATTTGAAAATTATTTTTTTTATTTCCTGTTTATAAAAAGAATTTCAAAAAACAATTTATTCTAATATTGTGAAGAGATCATCATTAAAAGTTGTTTTTTAAATCTTATATATTAGGAAAAAGAAACTGAAAGCAACAATTAAAAAATAAGAGTAACTACTGTGTTTTCATTATGTCCATTGGGCCGAAAAAACATTACTAATACAGGGAAACTAAAAAAAAGTTTTTTCTTAATTTAAGCGCCCCTAACAAGAGACGTAAACTTAATTAATTGTTAATAAAAGGCCTGTAATGCGATATAATGAACATATATTCGTTTATATGTTGACCAACAGTTTTTTAAAAATGTAAAAAAAATGTTTTTAATTTTTAACACCTGTAAATGAAACTATAGAATGCAAAAAAGAACCGATTGTGAATTTACGTCACACTTTACACACAGAACAAAAGTATGGTTCCAGTTTGCTTAAGATTAACTAAAATAATGTCAAATATATTCATTCACTAACATGAAGGTTTATAAAAGTGCATTTCTCATAAAGTGAACAGTGACCACTGAAAAACAATAATACTTTATTAAAACACCGATTTTCGTTACAAGATTTCCGTTAAAGTTCAAAAATTATTTAAAAAATTCAAAAAATATTTCGTTTCTACGATTCTTCCTAAATTCAACAAAGCAAAAAAAATCGAAATTTCAAACTACAAAATCCAGAGAGCAGGATTTTTGCATGCAGTCTGGACAAATTAAAATCAACATAAATCATTAAAAACGCAAAACCTTATTCCTCGATTGTAGTCTGACCGAGAATCGGCGCCGGAATTTGAGCGTCGGTCTATGCGTTTTTCTCGCTGCTGTGACCGATTTTCTTTATCGGAGTACACCGACGACTCTCCTTCTAAGTCTTCCTATCAAATGAGAGCATTTTAAGCGTATGAAAATTGGAGAAGACTTCGTACTTTTTTACCGGTCATTATTAAGACTTTTTAGCCCGTTCAATTCGTTCTTAGCTTTTTGACTAAACGTACGTTAACAACAAAGATTACAAATCACTTTTAATCTTTACAGTTTTTCAAATTCGCATCGCACTCAGGAAACCGATCACAAAATGATTGCATTGTCGCCAGCTTAAAGAATTGCGCAATAAAATTTGATTGTAAACCACAGAACAACTTTAGATATTCGTTTGCAAGCGCGCGCAGCACGCCACGCGTTATTCTGTGTTGTAAACCACAGATTACCCAGATCGGCAACGGAAAAAAATAAACCAAATTCCCCAAAATTTTCAGTTGGTATTTATACGATTTAAAGCGGCAATTCTCTTTTATAAAGCGGCGTGCAAAGTTTTTAATTATATTGGAAATGTATACAAGGATGAAGCTACATAATAAATGCGAAATTAATTTGATACTAATATCTATAATGAAAATAGATAAGAGTGCTAACTTGCGGTTATGTAAATGATATGTAACTTTACATGGCGCGTTGCCGATTTGGGTATACTGTGTTGTAAACACAGGGCTGTGTTCACAAATTTGAAATGTAAAGAAACTTTTACTTTGCATTCGTTCACAAATAGATTGTAAACATTACAAACGTTCACAATTCGTAATTGTAATAGACCTTTTTTGGCGAGCAACCTGGTTATCTTTGGTTGCGACTTTTTGTATTTCGACGAACTTGGTTATAACCATTCGTAACTACCCGCTTGACCACGTTACATTATAAGGAGAACTTATATTACCATTATATAAAAATGTCAATATTTCAAAAACTATATTATTATTATATAATAAAAATTATATCGCAAAAAATTATATTATCATTATGTAATAAAATTATATCGCAAAAATTATATTGATATTATATAAGAATATTAATATCGCAGATATTATGTTACTATTATATCGTAGAAATTTGAAATTTTCGCAAATTTATAAAAAATTATTTTGAAATCTGATTATTTTAATCGTTTTTTAATATCCTGTGTGTCTATAAAACAATAGAAATTTAATAAAAAATATAATTTGTTTCATTGTTGAAGGATATAAAATTTTAGAACGTAGTTTTATTCAGAGAGAAACGCAATATTCATTATTTTTTTCTTGAAACATTTCTTTGCTGTAAGACGAACTTTCCCAGTAATT
>AGDA01039187.1:0-20222 GCA_000281935.1 Mengenilla moldrzyki | reverse complement strand
TCATTGTTTTCATGACATTTTTTTTCGAATTTGTATTTTCTTAGTTTAAGTTTTATTTAGAAGTTTCTCTCAGCAGGAAAGAACTTCTAAACTTCGAATGCGATTCGGGGAATCGCATTACACAGGAGCTAAAGCCAAATGCAGTCAATTTCTGAATTTTTCATTTTTTTTAACAGATAAAGAACACTTGATACTCTAAAAATGATCTATGAACTTTTTAATATTTTTTTTAAATATTTTTAACTTTTTTAAATTCACTATTACTATTTATTTGTCTAAAATATTTTTTGACTCAACAGCAAATCACAGATATGGGGAAGGCTATTGAGAGCTATACACAGATCGGACAAGCGATTTTGGGAGTCTAAATAATTTTTGCGATTTAGAGTTTCGCGATGGCAACTCATTGCGATTTCGATGGCAGAGTAAGGATAACCGGGCCACACTGTTTTTGGCTCTGTGAGACTACTTTTTGCCTATGTTATTTAACGCCACGAAAGTGCTTTTATAGGCAAGTTTTCTGCTTATAATCGACTTTAAAAAGTATTTTTATATTAATATTGTAGTATTTTAGAATATTAGTATTTTAAAATACTTTAGAATATTTTATTTTAAGGTATAAAGATGTGACTGAAATTCGATTCTAAAATACTCTTAAGACTTTTTTAAGTCGATTATAAGCAGAAAGCTTGCCTGTAAAAGCACTTTCATGGCGTCAAATAACGTAAGCAAAAAGTAGTCTCACAGAGCCAAAAACAGTGCGGCCCGGTTATCCTTACTTTACTTCGATTTCGATTTATGAGATATTCGAACAAGAAAATCTCATTTAAATTGGATTTTCGAACATCTAAACTGCTGCGTAACAGCAGTTTATTCTGTGTCCACAGATCACTAATATCTGATCATTTTCGCCATCTTTAAAAGATGTCGATAAGATGTTTTGGTGACGGAAGCTATAGTGATTTTCTAAGTTAATAGTCGAGATCACTTCTCGATTGTTTGAGATTCTCCAAGGGATTATCACTACGTTTATAGCTGTTCGCAGGTTTCGTAAGAAATTGAAAACAAGTTAGTAAGATCCGGGTAAAAGTAATCGTGAATGAACATTTCGAGCGATTTACAATAGCTGTACGATGCCAGGATTGACAGGCGATGTACGTTTGAAACAACTGGAGGCTTTGTTTTTAAACGGGCCTGTACAAGCGAATGGAAAATGCTTCAGTGTTGAGACGCTGCTTGATATGCTTCTGGTTCTTTTCAACGAGTGCTGTAATTCCAGTTTACGTCGTGAAAAGACAGTTAGCGATTTCGTTAATTATGGTACACATTGAAATTATGAACATTAAGCTCTTTTTATAGATGCCAAAAAATTGAGCCAAATTCTATTAGAACTTTTTGACTTTTTTGAGCTGCAATTAGTGTTATCAGCTAAACAGATATTCCGCTAGGCTTAGTATGTTTAACGATCTCATCATTATTCATTATTCAACAGAATTAGATTTTAGAAGTTTTAAACTTTATGGAACTTGTAAATTGTTGAACTTTATAAAATGACTTTTATTCTGCTCTACAAATTGACAGATATATTTCTAAATTTTGACTATTTTTTAAAAACATGAGTTTATTATGAAGGTGAAAAATTAATTTTAAAGTTTTTAATTGCATATTTTTAAAATTCAATACTCTATTATGCAAATATTAAAAATTACTTCTAGGATTTTATTTTCTTTAAAATTTTAAATTTTGCAAGTTTTGTAAAGTAAGAGTTTTATAATAATTGTTAATGTCTATTTTACTTATCTCTTCATTCACAATAAATTTTCTCATTGTGCATAAAAAAATTAACATAAGCTTTTTTGGAAAAGTGTATAATGTAATAATATATAAAAATCCGCTAATAATAAACGCAAAACTATAATCAAATGTTTCATAAAAAACACGTAATTTTTTTACTAATAACAATAATTGGTGTAAATTTTCAAAAAATTCTATAGATCAAATGATCTTTTTTTATTTAGATAACGCTGAGAATGGTGAAACTACAAAACTATTTTTAACTATACTTGAATAAGTGATATGTTGCTGTTACAGATATATTTTTTACATAATAATTTCAAAGAATTGAGGTTTTTGACATAAAGTTAAAGTCGTAAAGTTTAGGGAAATAGCAATAAGGTTTAAATTTGAATAGTTCTCACAGATAATTTTAAACACAAATTTGTCATCATTTGTAATACTCTAATTTTTTTTTAATCAGTTAAGCCTGTTGCTGAGTCGATTAAATCACTTCGATTGACTCGTGAAGATTTTGAAGTTGTTAAAGTGATTGGTCGCGGTGCTTTTGGAGAAGTTTGTGTCGTTAAAATGCGAGAAACTAATAAAGTGTTTGCAATGAAGATCTTGAACAAATGGGAAATGTTAAAAAGAGCTGATATTGCTTGTTTTAAAGAGGAACGTGATGTGCTGGTTTTCGGTGACCGTCGTTGGATCACTAATTTACATTATGCCTTTCAAGATGATTCAAATTTGGTAACTAAAACTTATTACAAATAATCATTTTGTGTACTATGATACTTATGTAAATTAGATCAACTGATTTCAATACTAAGTGGACGGGTATCAGAAATCCAACGAAAGAATATTTTTTAAAAAACAAATGCTCTATTTATTAATAATCCAACTATAGCAAGTATATTATTTATAAAATAATAAAAACCGACACCATGAAATTGTTGTGTACGCAGAGAACTCGCTGCAATCAGGGGTGAATCTTTCTCTCTGATAAGAATTTGTACGCTTTCTGTTCGTTTTTACTTTTGTCTACAACTGTATTTTTTAAACCTTAAATATACAGCTAAAATTGTGCTGAAAAAAAGTATCTTTTAAAAAATAAAAATGAGCGAGAGAAAAGTAAAGTTTGGCAAGTCTGTCGGTGTTGGTGACAGATCTCGAGTAGTGAGCAGCAGCAGAATTCTATAAAATAAATTAAAAACCGGCTTTAATTTCTTTCAATAAATATAAATAAAATTTAAATTTATAAAAAAATTATAGTTTAATAAGTTAAAATTATTTATTAGTTTAATTATTAAGCAAACCTTATATTTAATATTTATATGTTTAATATAAATAAAATTGAGCAATACTAAAAAAAAAAACTTTAAAGTATTAATTTTATAAGATTAATAAACTGTTTTGTATCATTTTTATTGTAGTACACAGGAACATTTTAATAAAAAAAAAAGTGTAAATTATTATATTATAACAGTATCTTGTAATGGATTATTATTGTGGTGGTGATTTGCTAACTCTACTCAGTAAATTTCCAGATCGTTTGCCAGAAGATATGTGTCGATTTTACATTGCTGAAATGGTATTAGCAATTGCGTCAATACATGAACTACGTTATGTACATCGGGACATAAAACCGGACAATGTTCTTTTGGATGCAAATGGACACATTCGTTTAGCTGATTTTGGTAGTTGTTTAAAATTACGTGATGATGGCACGGTGCAATCAAATATGGCAGTTGGCACACCAGATTATATTTCACCCGAAATTTTACGAGTGCGTAGTGTCAGAGTTGAAATTTACAAACGTTATAGAAAAAATTAATGCTTTGTAAATTTTTCATATTTGCAATAAATTAAATTTTCAAACGGTTTGTTAAATTTTTAAATGGTTCTTCTTAGACAAGTTTTACATGTTTAAATTACTGTGCTTTCTAATGTACCATTCAATAAGACTATGAAAATTCTTGAAATCTTGATAGACTCTATATACATATAATGTGGTCACAGCTCTCTATAAGCCATTATATATAAATGAACAATTTATACATTTTCAATAATTATATATGCTATTTTATCTTTCAATATTGTTAAAAATTTGAAATTTTAAAAATTTTAAAGAAAAATTAAAGAAAAAAATTTTAATTATATGAAAATTGATTTTTCTTATTAAATAATAAGATTCGAAAGCTTTCGATAAAATGGGACAGAACATTCGTTAATTCAATCGAAATTGGAGAAAACTATGTCCCTAATTTGTAAAGCTGTCTAATAATCAATTACTGTAACTTCAAACCCGTTGAACTTTCACTTCAGATTGATATAAATTAGAATTCTTTTAATCCATATTATCCATTTTATAACAAAAAGAAAGAAATCGCGAAAATAAAGCTTTTAAATTAGCACAAACACGTCATCACTTAGGATAGTTAATGCTAATTAAAAACATTGAATTTTTATTACGGTTGAATTATTACAATGTTTAGCAATAAAAATTTACCCCGAACACCCGATATATTTTTTAAAAGCCTACACTAAGGATATTATAAAAATGGCAAAATTTTTGAATTTTTAAAAGCTAATTTTTTGGATGGGGTAAAAATGTGATTTTTATTTTAAAAATTTATTTCAGCTTATGAGAACTACATAGATGCATGAAATATGGTGAAAAAGATTCAAAAAATATTCTTCTATTACTGTTAAAAGTTTCATTGAAATAAATTATATAGGGCCTAAGATATTGGCTTTAAAAGCCAAAAAAAACGGCAAAAAATCGCGTTTTTTCAAGTTTTCAATCTACATTTTGCAATTTTTCTCCAAAAATAAACTCGTTCATGAAAAACTAACAACCTCAGTATAAAATTTTTAAGTTTTTATTTAAATTGACACCAAAAAAAGTTGTTTCCTAAAAATAGTTTTTTAGTTACAATTTTTTAAAAATTACAATGTAAAATTAAGGTACATGTGGAAACCAATGTAATGCCTCTTAAAAATTGTATGAAAGAAAGAAATTGAAAAGTCATCTTTTCTCGTTAAAATCACTTCATATTGCATTTATACATTTCAATATGCATTGGGCAACCAAATTTGTGACTCAATTAGAATTAAAATTTCATACAATTTTTAAGTGACACGACATTGATTGCCGCATGTACCTCAATTTTACATTGCAATTTTCAAAAAATTGTAACAAAAAAACAACTTTTAGGAAATAACTTTTTTTGGTGTCGATTTAAAGAAAAATTAAAAAATTTTATACTAAGGTGGTTAGTTTTTCATGAACGAATTTATTTTTGGAGAAAAACTGCAAAATGTAAATTGAAAACTCGAAAAAACGCGATTATATGTCGTTTTGAATTTTGAAGCCAATATCCTAGGCCCCATACTGTCTATTTCAATAAAATTTTTAACAGTAATAGAAGGATGTTTTTTGAATATTTTTTACCATATTTCATGTATCTAAGTAGTTTCAATCATCTGAAATACATTTTTAAAGTGAAAAATCACATTTTTACTCCTCCGAAAAATTGGCTTTTAAAAATTCAAAAATTTTGCCATTTTTGTAATACCCTTAGTGTAGGCTTTTTAAAAATATATCGGGTGTTCGGAGTAAAAAAGTTTGAATTTGTTGGCTAGTGTATAAGTATTTAATTATAAGAATTTTTGCACGATTTGTACCTAATGCTTAAAATAAGGTATGACTATTTGGAACTTACATTTTAAAAGATGAATTTTTTCATAAAACTGTACAATATTGTATAGATAATGTCAGTAAGAATTTTTTTTTTCAATAACTTTTTCTTAAATACTAACAGCCTCAGAACGCATAGTTTATTTTAGACGTTTATTACTCATTTTTAACATACAAATTGTAAAAATTATTTTCCTTTTTAATCTTAAAGCTCTTATGTATTTATTGTTAAATCGGCAAATAATTATGAATATCAAAAATGGTCCGGAAATTAAAATTATTTTATAAGGATTCTTATATTCATACACTTAACTAATTTCTGTTTGCTTTTTAAGTTTCATATGAATGTAATTTTTTCATAATTGTAAAAATATTTCATTATTATATATATTTATATATATAAAGTTTCATATTATCTACATGCGTCATAGCTTAAAGAAGTAAATACAATTATAAAAATCAAGCTGACGTTTTCTCTATTTTATAGGCAATGGAAGATGGTCAAGGTAGATATGGAACGGAATGTGATTGGTGGTCATTGGGAGTTTGTATGTATGAAATGTTATATGGCGAAACGCCGTTTTATGCTGAAAGCTTATTGGAAACGTATGGTAAAATTATGAACCACAAATCTAATTTTGATTTTCCTACCGAGATTTCGTACGAAATCAGCAACGATGCCAAAGATTTAATTCGAAAATTAATTTGCGACGCTGAGTCACGACTGGGTGCTAATGGTATCGAAGACTTCAAAGTTTGCGAAATGTTTTATATTTTTTACTTCCTAACATTTTAAATTTTCAATAGAACCATCCATGGTTTGCCATCATTGATTGGGATAGTATTAGAGATAGTACAGCACCCTATATACCAGAAGTGTCTAGTCCGACGGATACCTCTAATTTTGATGTTGATGATAATGATGTTCGCAATCCGGATACTTTACCACCAACAACTAATCCGGTTTTTAGCGGATTGCACTTACCATTTGTTGGTTTTACATTTACTAAAGATAGGTATATTTGTACTCATGCTTTTAATTATGCAATTTTTGAATGAAATTTCATAACACTAGCAAATAAATAAATTTTTCAAAAAAACAAATGTACATACTATTTTACAAAAAAAGATGTCGATGAGTCAGATATCTAATTCGATAGTACATATTCTCGTATTAAGAACAACATGTGATATTTGTGTTCTCAAATATATAAACTCATTTATTGTAAAAACTCCTCGTTTTTCCGAAAATTGACTCTAGTAAATCTTAGGCAGAATATAAAGATCTACAAAAAATTTACATGTAAGTTTTTGACTTGAACGTTATTTTGGTGCCATTTGAAAGAAAATCTCTATTTTTTTTAGTTTTTTTTTTTCATGCTTTTTTATTTGATTCGATGTATGCAGCAATATTTTTCTATCTTAAAATGAAAATACAATGTTTTTACTAATTTTATGAATTAAAATTAATTTCGCCACTATACGATGCTGTAATTAAAAACTTAAATTTATAACTTTTTCTCATTGTTGCGTTTTGAACGAAAGTATTTTAGACTAAAATTATATATGTAGTATATTTAATCATTTCTGTAATAATATAGAGCTTTTACTTTTTAGGGTGACTAATTATGTAAAATATAGTTCGTGCGCGACTATGAACAAATTATGAATCGTTATCTGTTTTAAAAAATTGTTTTGATTTTTCAGCACATATCTGCTGTAAATATTAAGGTTTAGTCTAGGATCGTACTTGTGTTATATTTACAAGTATATTTAGCTTTGCAAGCTACTTCCACAAGATTTGCACAAATAATATTTCGACTAACCAGATTTTCTTGTATTAGTTTATTTGGTACTCAATTATTGAGTAGGATTTTTTAAATAATATAGTAATGCACTTTCCATTCTTTATTTTCTTAAATTGTGTAGTATTTAAGCTCAATGTAGAAATTTTTTATAGAAACAGTGTAATTAATATTTTAGTACATCGAAAATAATAAATTTTATTGACCAAAATTTAATATTATGTGAAGAAAAATTTTAATTTATTAATAATTTACATTTAACATTTAAATTTTTTTAAATTTTATTACTGACTATTCCTCTAGCTTAAGAATGTCCAACCCGCGGGCCGCATGTTGCCCATTTAAGGATTTTTTGCGGCGCAATCAAATATTTTGACTGTCTATATTATTGTAAATATGTGAAAAAATAAATTGAATAATTCGTTAATTAAAAAAAAAATCAAGTAAAGTATAAAAAAGTGTGCAACATTAATTGAAAAGTAATAAAATATTTTAAAATTTGCACAATAAAAAATATTTTCAATATTTTTTTGTTTTACATTGATATGTGCGGCGCACGTCAGTTTAGTATTTTTTTATTTGGCCCACTAACCTATTTGGGCTGGGCACCCCTGCTCTAGCTCTTTTGAAATTTGTTAATACATAATGTTTTTTTAGGTTTTTTTTAAATATTTTTAATTTTTTAATAAAAAAGTGAAATATCAGATTTGAGCTCAAGAAACATTAGTGAGAAGCAAACGGAGCTGAACGACTATACTCGTAAATTGCAAGATGAAATTGGAAACTTGCTAAAACGAATCATGCAGTTGGAGAATCAGCTGAGTATATCTGCTGATACAACCGATAATCAAAGCTATAATAGTACAATGGCAACACCAAACAGTATTGAGAGCACAAAATCCAAAGATAATGATCATCTAGTCCGAACTTTAAAACGTGAATTAGAAGAATCGGAAAGAGAGAAACAGACTATTCAGGATAAGTGTCGAGCTAAGGATAATGAATTAAAAGAGGCTTTACTGCAGCGGAAATTAGCTATTGAAGAATATAACGATATTGCTAATAGGCTGACTGAATTAAGGCAAGTAAAACTAAAACTGTTAAGACAGAATCGTGATAAGGAAGAAGAAATGGTGCTAATGCAGCGTAAAATTGAGACTTTGGAGTACGAATTACGAAATGAACAGCAATCGAAACGTGATTTGGAACTAAAATCAAATGAAACTTTTGGTCAGCTTAAAACTGGACGCAATTTTGATGATAGGTTTCGGGAATCAAAGTTAAATAGTGATTCTCAAACTATTTGTAATTTAGCCGAATGCCAAGAACAGCAGCGTGAAATACAACGTTTGTCGCAAAATTTGGAAAATGTTGAGGCGATTTTTAATGAAAAATTAGCACAACAGTTGTATCATTTTGAAATAGAAATGACCAATTTGCGTGAACAGTTGAATGCCTCAGAGATGTGCCGTAAATTACTAGAAAAAGAAGTTTGTATTTTAATAGCTGTAGATATATAAAACTTTATAAACGCTTACAGGTATTTTTATCTTAAAGTTGTATTTAGGATATGTTTGAAAACATTATCGTCAAAAAAAAAGTTTTATAAATGTAACTTTTTAATAGAAATCTTCAAAAGGATCATTTATATGATCATTCATACGGCGTTTTTAAAGCAATAAGCGCTCTATCAAATATCACAAAAAATTAAACCTAAAATACAATTAGAAACTAATGAAAATGAAACATGAGTAGCAATCGGGTTTAAATTCATTAAAAAATTTTCTTTGACAATTTTAATACAATCGAAATTTAGTCACGTTTTTGATCATCTTTCGATCATCGTAAACACCTAACGGTTCTACATATTATGATGGTATAACAAAAATAATTTTGAATAAAATAAAGCATCAGCTGAAAATTCTCATGAACATTTTTCTTAGTGTAAAATTTTTGTTAGATTTTTTTTTCCGAAAAACTCTTTCATTTTCTAATTAAAAGATTTATAATTTCGGTTAGGGTTAGATACTAACTACCATGATTCATTCGCTAATGAATCAGTATATGAATGAGATATAGGTTTCTTAATCCAGAAATATTCCTAATTGATTTAGGATATTTTTAAAAAAATCGGAATCAATAAGTTTATATGCTACTTTTTAATTTATTTAGTATTTTTCACATTAATTATGGTTAATTTTTTGAGTATAAATTATTGAAATGTTATGTGTAGTACAAGCTAAGTTGTACATACGTAAAATTATCGAGGTTCGAATAGCCTAGTGGTCGTTTATCGACCTTAGTGTTCAGAGTAACTGAACTCGAGTCTTTCTAGCACCGACAGGCATAGTCGCTTTTCTCATCGGACACAATGGTGGCGATGAGAATGAGGTGTGTGCCCAAAGCCAAATGTCGGTAAACAGAGGCTTCGGTAATAACAGTATTATGGAGGGACCTATGGGAAAACACTTTCTGCCATAGTGGCTTGGAGATGCCGTCAACTTGTAGTCCATAGGTGCTGCTACTGTACATGCTTGACTACTCCGGATCTCTTAGTCTCTTGTAACATAGGGCCAACTAAAATTGATGAAGTATTGTGTGCAGTTTCAGTTAAATTGTATTTATCTACAACTAGCGAGGCTCGAATAGTCTAATGGTTGCTATTCGACCCTAGTGCGCAATTTGTCAGGATTCGAGTGACATTGTTACCGACGGTTATAGCCATTTTCTCCGTTGAACACAGTAAAAATTAGTATAAGAAAACTTATTTAAATTTAGTAAATTTAATTGAAAAATGTTTTACATTGCCAATTTTGGTTTATTTTATTTTGACAGTTGTTATGAATCATTTTTTTACTTAAATGAAACCGTTTTTCATTTACTTTTTAACTACTTAAAAGAAAAAAAATTAAAATTTAAAAAGAATTATTATAACGTCAGAATTTGGTTTTAATTTCGTTAAAAAATGAAGTTGAATTTTGATATTTTGATTAAGTTTTTAGTAAATTTAACCAAAAATATAAAAAAGAAAAAATTTCTTACATCGCTAAAATTGAGGTTTTTTATTTGCTTTTTGAGAAATGTGATAAATAAGAATCACATTGTTATTATTTTTTATTAAAAAATCAACTCATTTATTTTCGGAGAATAAGTTTACATTTGTTGAGAGCATGTAGAAGTTTAATTTTTTGTTAATTTTAGTATAAATAAAATAGTTATTATAAGAAATTATTACCGTCGAACTTTTAGCACTTAATTTTTATATCTAACAAATTAAAAATGCTTAATTTTTTATATATCCTTAATTTAATGTTCGAATAATACAAGTTTATTTGCATTAAAAAAAGAGCCATCTTTCTTTTTTGTAATTATGTTATATTCAGTGTGTGACTGAATTCCTGATTGCACTCATTGTAAGGAAAAATACCAAATGGTAGCTTTTAACAAATTTCGAAATGTATATTGGTTAACTGCAAATATTTTAGGTACAATTAGCCAAAGATAAATTGGATGCAGCTCAAATTGAAATGCTAACTGATTCAGAACAAACGATTGCAGAATTGACGAGACGTCATGACCGTGGTAAACTAATATTGTTAGAAGAAAATCAAAAACTTTTGAACGAATTAGAAACAGTAAGTAAATATAAAATAAGGCTGTTTAGCACCAAATTTAAATCACATCAATATTTTATTTCGTTAATTAAAAAAATAAGAATTGCAAGAGTAATTAGCATTCTCGTAATATTAAAATATAATAGTTTAAATTGTGAATATAACTATATTATTACTTATATATTTCTATTTAATAAGAACTCTGTACTTACAATAGGTGATATTCTGCCTAGTCCTTTTTCATTTTCAAATACGAAATTCTGACAATACTCAATATTATAATTTTTATTATTGCACAGTTAAAGAAGTCATTTAATCACTTCCAAATTGAGTCGGACACTGCAAATAAAAACGAAATTGTCTCTCAGTGGGAATCTCAAATCGGTGAAATTATACAATGGGTAAATGATGAAAAAGATGCACGTGGCTATTTGCAAGCTTTAGCTTCTAAAATGACTGAAGAGCTGGACTGCTTGAAGCATAGTACAAGTTCAGGACCTGTTTTATCAGCTGTTGTTAATAATAATGGTATTGAGCCGAATTGGCGAAATAGAAGATCACAAAAACTGGACAAAATGGAGCTTTTAAATTTGCAAAGTAGTTTGCAAGCTGAAATTCAAGCGAAACAAGCGATATGTGAAGATTTGTCCAAAACAAGAACTGAACTTATAGCTGCTCAGAAGTATATTTATTTAACCATTTCGTTCACTGTAATATTTAATACACCTAATTCTCTTTTTATACGAATATGCATTTCCAAAATAAAAACTCGTATAAAAAGAGAATTGGGTATATAGTACTAATTAAATACAGAATAGATTGATGAAATTGGTCACAGTCATTTATAGTTTTTTCTTGTAGTGAACGAGTGAAATTACTTGTTATTAAATTTTATTAATTTCTTATAGAGATTTGCGTGAATTTCAACAGCGATATGAGTCATTAAAAATGGAAAAAAAACTTCAAGAAGAAGAAATTCGAACTTTAAAATCACGTCTGGACTCTCTGTCTCAAGATCGTTGTAAGTATTATTCAATTTCCTGCAAACCACGTAAGAAGTATACAAATCTATTACCATTTTTCAACGTTACGTTACCTTGTAGAATAATAGTAGCTTAAAAGATTAATATCGAAGTTCTAAAATCAGCCATATTATATATATAAAGCTTTATAAAATTATGCCTTTGGAAATATGCTGATTTTTTAAAGAATGCTCATAGAGTTTGCGATTAGAACTTCTAAAGAATTAGAACTCCAATCATTAATAATTTTATGGCTGATTCAAACTAGACTTACAAATTTCTAAGAAATTAAAACTTCGTGTTTAAATGACCTAAAATAAAAAAATCTAAAAGTCGATTTCTGTTTTTATTAACTAGAAAAATACGTAAATATTTTTTTTTTAGAATTATTAGCATTATCAAATGTTTAAAAAAAACAAAGTGTAAGTAAATACCTAGAGTGTTAACTTTTTATTAAAAAAAAAAATTAACGACATTAGTTCAAGCTAAATCTAAATTGAAAATCCCGTATTAATAGGCTTAGAAGTTTAAAATATAAAATTTAAAACGTTGATTTCGTACTTAACTTAAAAGTTATTTAAATAAAAAAAAATGTAGAGCTACTAGTTTTTAAAAAATACAAAAAAAAACATATGAATTGTGCCTAAATTATAAATTTGAAGTACTTAAAGAGCTGAGAACGTTCTATATATTAAAATTTCAACGATTATTGGATTGATAAACCGATTGGATTATTATCCTGCATAATAAATTACCGTAAAAATAGTTGATAAAGTCATGTGTTGCCAATCAACATTTAGAAATTAAGTCACTAATATTTAATTAATGATTTAAACATTTTTTATGTTTGAACTATAAAACAGATAATTATGATTTGTATTTGTTTATTTTACTTTTAACGTTTTTATTTATTTATAAATTAAAAACAACATTAGCTTTGATGCTGTGCTTTATTGTGCTATTGAGTGGTATTTTTATATAATATTACTTTATTCATATTTAGAGAAATAGTATTTATTATATAATTGTAGGTATTCAAGGCATAAAGTCAACAATAAAAATCATTTAATAAATATTACTAAACTTTATATAATATATGGGTGCTCAAAATGGAAATATTAAACAAGTGAAAATTTTAAACTAATGGAGGAAAAACTAATTAGAGATTGAAATATATGCTAAATACAAAGAGTATTAAAAATTATGACTCTATTATGAGTGTTTTTTATTATTTAGTTCAAAATTTTCAATATGGACTCTTAACTTTGTCTAGCATAATTTGAGACACAGTATTGTGAAACGTTTGAATTAGAAATAATGAGTATTTTTTTATGTAGATAAGATTCTGTGCTGTTTATTTATAAAATATTTTAAATCTATAAATAATTTTAATTAGTTAATTTGACAAGTACACATCACACTTGTGACTGAAACGTAACGAAAATAATTATTTGTATCATTTGGTTTGCAAGAAGTCATATTTACTATATTTGTTTTCTACAATTTTGGCAAATGAAAGACAATTTTTTTCAACATCTAGTTATTAGAAAAAATTAGAAAATTAATTTTTTTAGTCAAACTGTGGACATGGACGTGGACCGATGATCAGTTAGCATTCATAATCGGCACCACGTGTGGTATTTGTTCGGGTCTCATGTTCTTTTTACTGCAAAAGCTTTACTTCAATTATTTCTAGGGTGTTTTTGTTATTAAGAAAAAAGAATAATATTGTTATTTATTTTTGATAAAGTTACATAAAACTATATTTTTAATGCGCTTAAAACATTTACGACTTCAAAAAACAAATTGTACTTGTCATCGTTACGTTATTTGTACATGACTAAACTTTTTTTTCGTATTTTGTGAGACTTTCAACGAAAAAAAGAATACGCTAAAACGGGTGCGTTTATATTTAGTTTTTGGATTTTGTTATTTAAGTGGCTAAATTAACTTCTAAATTTTTGCAGTAATTGTTTGTTTTTCTTTTAATATAACTTTTCTCGTAATTAACGAAGCATATAAACTTAAAGTTAACATAAATCATTCATTGTTTTTTATTAATTTTTTTGCCAAAACATGTACTTACTTTTTTATTTTGATTAATTTTTAAATGACTAACCTTCTGTTTAATTAATTTTCTTTTTTTTCGGTATAGTTTTTGATCGAGCATCGCAAATATCTTATTTGGATCACTTTTTTAAGGATGCAAATTACAATAATAGTTGTAGTCCAGTTAATAATAATTTAGGACTTAGTCCTGATTTAGAACCGGCTCTTGGTCAACACGGTCATTTTTCGTCTGCTCATAGTTCTGAGACGAATATTTACGAATATAATATTGTAATGATTGTTTTAATTTTCTAAATTTAGTATATATTCGCATTTGCACGAATTAATATGTTTAAAAACGTTATAACAAGTTACCTATCTTCAAGTGAAAAAATATGGCAATATTAAATTAATAATTTTAAAAATTTTAATTTTATAATTGCAATTCAATGGGACTTCAAAGATTTCTATGTGAAACCGCACCACTCTGTGCAAATGTCTATTTTTAATTAAATAGCTATAAATGTAAACGGAAATTCGGTGTCAGTAATTACCACATGTCTAATATATTTTAAATATTAAGTACATTGCAATGTCAATGCAGCGTTATATTTTTTTCAATTTTTTATGTTATATATATAATTTATATGTTAACACACATTCGCGCCTGCAACTTTTTTATTTTTGTTCTTGATTAATTCAATGAAATTTTTATTTTTTTTTTGTTTCTTTAATTATAACAATAATAATTACTTGAATTGGGCTCATTTGAAAACTCAAAATAATAACTTCGTAAATACATTTCAAAATATAAAAACTCTCTACAGTTGCGAAGTCTTTATATCATGCTTGATTGAATTTGCTACATAGATTTAAAACCTTAATTATACAATTAGATTTAATGATTTTTTGATTTGTCAATTATTTGAATTTAATTTCATTGTCAAATTTAAATATATTTATTTAGAATTAAAAAATTATTCAATTTAGCTGACATCATCGAACTTACTAGTGGACAACAATTATTAAATATAAAAAACAATAGCAGACATTAAACACCATAAAATACCTGGTTTTTTTTCTTTCGTTTAATTTAAATTTAATATAAACTTTTAGATATGTCCTGCATGTCATTTTAATGTACTTTTTATCAAATTAATACACAGTTTTTTAGACTCTAAATTTAATGTATATAACTGATTACTAATTTTTTATTTGTATTAAAATGTTTTATTCAAAAATACTTGCACAATTATTTATATTTTTTTGATAAAAACAATTATAGTAAACATTCAAATTACAACATATATGCCTGTTAATTGCAGCTTAATACATTATAGAATACAATTTCTGAACCGATTAATGATAGCCTTTTTATGAAATCACTTGATTATAACTGTTTTTCGAATATAGTTTAGTTTACAATTGTTTCTATTTTGAATAATCATGGTTTTATGCGGATTAAACAAATAACGATAAAAATGTTATGTGTAATTATTAAACATGTTTATCTGGATATAGAATTAGTACTTAACATCGTTGACTAAGAAAAATTCAATTTTCTTTTAAAATAACGGGCCATTTACATTTGAAATAAATAATTTAAGGTTTTTTTAAAGAAACTAGTTCTTTCTTAAGGTTATTTTTTGTTAATAAAAAGATACCCGTTTTATATATTTATATTTATGCGTAAGATTAACGGAAATATGTGCTTTTATTAAGCCCATATAACATTCATAAATTTTTTAAAACTGTCTAAACCAGTGTTTCTCAACCTTTTTTGGTCCGCGGACCAGTAGATTTGTTAAAAAAAAAATTGGACCAGTGATATTTTCTTAACAATAAATTTTCACTAAGTATTTATGAAGAATTATTACGTAAGTTAGTTGTAAAATTTTTATTATCATTTGCTTACAGTAATATTTGATTGTAAAGATATATAATTATACATACATATATGTATGTATGTATAGGGGAAATGGCCGCTGACTAATAAAATTTCTCTGCGGACCACTAATGGTCCACCGGACCAGCGGTTGAGAATAGCTTATCTAAAGTATGTGGTCTATCAATTAATGCATTTCTTTTAGGAAATGCACCATTAATTTGATGTCATTTTTGTTTTAATAAAATAAAATTTGAAATGAATTAAAATTTTAACTTTTTTTAAAAAATTACATACTTGATAAAAAGTAATCGTTATAAACATTAGTTGAAAGCTCTACTTTTAGACAGTATAGTGTACCTTATTTGAAATATATACTATACTTTAAAATTGTTGAATTCTGAATTACAATATTTTATTTGTTTTTAATTTAGCCGGATAATCAACAGTTTAAGCCGATAACACATAAGTCTCATCAGTTTTTAGTGAGAACTTTTAGCAGTCCAACAAAGTGCAATCATTGTACTAGTTTGATGGTAGGATTAATGAGACAAGGTGTCGTTTGTGAAATTTGTGGATTTACATGTCATTCAACATGCGTCGAATATGTGCCAAGTTTATGTCCAATACCTGCAGAACAAAGTAGTGGTATATCAACTTTATGCAGTATTTAGACGATTGTTTTTATTGCAATATAATTTTTTGAAAATAAATATTAGAGGAATTATTTCCTATTTATTTTATTGTTACATTACAAATACAGTAAGATTCCGTTTAATTGGCAGGATACGTTTCATCAAAATAGACCGTAATGTAAAACAGTGCTAAATGAGGCTATCTTAACATGTAAATAATGGAGTTAGATGGTGACGAATAATTGGGTTATAGTTAAATGTTTTTTTTATCACTTTCTTTTTTTGTTTTTGTTATTATAGCCTATGATTAAAATTAGAAATCATAATATTTATCATTGATTTAATCGTTATATTGTTATATAAATTTATATTTAAAATAACGTCAACAAATGTTTCAAATGATAGCAATGTATCTGTAAAACACTTTACAAAACAAGAAATATAACTACACTGTTTCGGATATTTTAAGTACATATTTGGAAACCTAGCGCTGTGCACATTTCGGAAATCCCGGACTGAAATAAAAAAGCGCTAAGCTGAACAGCATTAAGCGAGGTCATTCTGTATTTGAACATTTCTTATCCACAAATCTTGCTAAAATTTTATCAGTAAAGATTTTATTCGGGAATTCAAATTTGAGTAATAAACGTGTTGAGAAGATACGTTTGTTTTCACACTTAATTTTCAAAAGTTTTTTCGTATAGACCAGATTGGTCTCAAAAACATTTAAGCTTTGATCAGAAACACATTTTTCACTTTTTATTATTCTTTACACACAAGATGATCTTTCACTTTAAATCGAGATAGTTACTTTTTTGTTTCGTAAAATAACTGAATTATTATCAATTATAATAATATTAATTATTTTTAGGTCGTCAAGAGAAAAAAGGTCAATTAATAGGCATTCTGTTGATTAAGTGTTCAGGTTATTGTGTTCAATTTAACTGTTTCTATATTATTTTTTCTATAAAAATTCACCAATATATCTCACCTAACTTTTTTTAATAATTGTAGCTTGAATATCATTTTTATTTATGTGGAAATGGTGCCTTTAATACATGAAGCTCAATACTTTCTGTGTATACTTAAGTTGTGAATGATCGTGTAGACCAGGGGTGGCCAAGACGTCGACCGCGGTCGATTGGTCGACCGCAAAGGTTTTGAAAGTAGCCCGCAAGAATAAAATTTAACAATTTACTTTTTATTAAACTTTGTATTTGAAAATGTGAATATACTTGTAAATATAACAAAACTTAAGTACGATTCCAAACAAAACCTCAATGTTTATAGAAGTTATATGCTGATCAATCCAAACTACTTTTTAAAACATAACGGTTCTAACGTGTTTATAGTCGCCCGCGAACTATATTTAACAAAATAAGTCGCCCCTAAAGAGTAAAAGTTTGGCCACCCCTGATGTAGACGAAGTTTCCGAGTTGTTCCTTTTATAGTTTTTTTTTTTACTTAACTAATAGACGTTTAGACTGATCTGCAAAAATAATTGATGTCACAAATGTGATAATATAACTTGCAACAAAGTGTGAAATTTTTGAATTGTCCGAACTGAAAGGAATTAGGACAAAAATAAAAATTTAATGAACCGTAACAATCGTCCAAATATTCATTGTAATTTTAAAAAGTCAAATTACTTATTTGTTAATTATAGCTAAGAGGCCATTGGGAATCGATCCTACACGTGGTATTGGTACAGCGTATGAAGGTTATGTAAAAGTTCCAAAATTTGGTGCTGTCAAGAAAGGTTGGGTCCGTCAATTTGTTGTTGTTTGTGATTTTAAATTATTTCTTTATGACATAACACCGGATCGAAATGCAATACCGAGTGTACATGTGGCATCCATTTTAGATATGCGAGATCCGTTCTTTTCAGTGAGTAGTGTTCGAGATTCCGACGTTATACATGCTGCAAAAAAGGATATACCTTGTATTTTTCGGGTATGCATTATTAATTTTTATAAAATTTATACACTGTTAGTGTCGAAATTCGTATTTAATAAAATATAAGGATATTTTCTTTTAATTTTAGAGCAAATAATAATAATAGTTAAATTTATTTAAAAAAAAAAGGATCACAGAAGTCATCATTGTTTTAAATTAATTAAGAAAACATAACATACATGGGCCAATTACATTTCAAATTAAGTTGATCTAATGATCAAAGTAATAAATAAATTATAAAGATTTAATTTGGTTCTTTAGTAATTGTTTATTACGTTAACCACTAATGCAAACAACTATGAATACAAGTAGCAAGGTTCAAATAGCCTGATAGTCGCGAGTTTAAAGCTCCCGAATTCGATTCTCGTTGACGCTAACGGCTATAACCATTTTTCTTATCAAAAATAACCTTGAAATATTTAATAGCTTTATTACCTTAGCGTCTCTGTGTTAAATTTTAACTAAGATATATAAAATTAGAAGTATATATATATAATGACATGGAAATAAAATCTGAATAAAATAAAGTGAAATTTTCTGATAATAATAATATCATAAAAATACATTTTTGTTTTGTTATTAAAAAAATGAAACATTTTGTTAAAACTATTTTGCTATACTATAACCTGTATAAAATTATTAAAAATTTTCGACGTTATATTTTTATAATTTATTTATTTTGAAAAAGGCTCGTTTTAACTAAGAAATATAAAAAAAGTTGTTGAACTTTTATTTGTTTAATTTACAAATTGAAAATTAAGTTATAAAAGCGTTTTAATTATTTTTAATCTTATTTTTATAGTTTTCAGACAATTAAGAAAAACTATTCTGAATTTAAAACTTTGCTACATTATATGGAATTTTTAAAAAAATAATTGTTTTTAGATAACGACGTCATTAATGGATCCACCTGGAATTCGAAATTCAACATTAATGCTGGCAGATTCGGAGAGTGAGAAAACAAAATGGGTTGTTGCGCTAAGTGAACTTCATCGTATTTTAAAACGAAACAATTTACCAGATACAGCTGTTTTCATGGCACGTGAGGTTATAGATAACTCTTTATCTGTTATAAAAAATGCCGTTTGTGGTGCAATCATTGATCATGACCGATTAGCTGTTGGCACAGAAGAAGGCTTATATTGTGTAGATTTAGATCGAGCAGGTAAATGAAATACTTAGAATTATGTTACGTAGCTAGATCTGACTTTCATCTTTTTAGTTAAATATATATTTTTAATAAATTTGAATCGGCTTAGAAAATAATAATTTAGAAGTTTTTAGGGCTGATTATAGACTTTAAAAAAACAATTACATGTGAATAAATGTTTTCAAATTTAGTTGTATATACAGTATATACAGTCGAACCCCGCTATTCGTCCGCCTTTCTACTCTTACCATTCATTATTTGTACAACTTGTTCAAGTAAAATTTAAATCGCCATTCGTACGTTTTTTCGCGATTCGGACTGCGTGCAAGCATGCGGCACTGATTGCAACCTTGCACTAGCCACTTTTCGTTGTTTGTTGTATTAACCGCTTTCAAAATGAGTCATCAGAGAAGAAAAGAAAACATTTCAGCTAAGGAAATCAAAGAATTTGTTCATTATTGGGGAAATATAGAACATATTGTCCAAAAATGGCATCTAAACTCAGCTGTGGCGAATACAAGCGTTAACGACAATGTGATGGAGCATTTTAGGAATATTTAAAAAAAAAAGTCACCATTGGATAGCTTTTTGAATACAGGATCGAAAAGGCAGAAAAAAAATCAAGGG
>AGDA01039159.1:0-16444 GCA_000281935.1 Mengenilla moldrzyki | reverse complement strand
CAATGAAATTAAAAATTAAGGAAAAATGTTGTTCCAAAATTGATTTTTGTGAAGAAATTTATGATGATTTGGACACAAAAATTGACTCAGATTCTAATGAAAACGAAAATAAAGATTTTAAACGATATTATTGTGACTATTAAACATCTAATTAAACAAAATACAGATTACGAGTCAAATGTACATAAAAGGAAGAGAAGGCACATAGGAAATTTAGATTGCACGGATTTTTCAACAAAAAAGATATTGAAATCACATGAAGAGTTCAACAATCACAAATATTTTTTAATTAAAGCAATATTTGATAAGTATTTGGGGTATTAAAAGATTCTATACGATCAAATTATTCAATGACAATATTGATGCGAAAAAAGTTCGTTAAAGTCACAAAACTTATTTTATTTAACAATTTGTAAATAATGAGGTAAACAAATATATATTTTTTATCAATTCATGTTTTATGACAAAAAAAAACGTTTTTAACGGTCACAGAAAAAAAATGAACGTTATTTTAAATTTATCATTGATTTAGTGCATATGTGACGAAGAACTGATCGTTTTTGTTTCGCTCTTTTGAAAGAGATGCACTGAAAAAAATGTTTTAAATTTTCAACTAATAAATTTTTTATTAACTTTTATTTTAAAAAAAACTATTAATACTATGAAAGTTTTTATTATACTAATGAACAGCTTTTTTGAATTATATTTTTAATAACTGTGTTTATAAATTTAATAAAAACTTTTATAACATTATGAAATTTGTTGTAGTATTAATAAAAAAGTTTATTGATTCAAAAATAATAAAATTTTCATCATTAAATTTTTTTTATTAAAAAATGTATCTTATTATTTTCAGTGTGATCAGTCCATGTTTATTACGACTATGAGTTCTCGGCAAAATTTTCTTCAATTTTTGACTAATAGATGACGCAAATATTGTTTTTCCATGTAATGGTCTAATAGAAAAAAATTCTATAATCACATAACTATATCAATTATCACAGATAAGGAATCATTTAATTTTAAACTTATAGCACTCAAGCTGTACAAATAAGGACAAATTATTGCCACTTTCATTAATAATACTACATATTCTAATGTTATTCTTTCTCTATGATTAAGTTATTTGACTCAATTAACCTATCTCTTAAAAGACGTCGTTACTTTCTCAATCAATACCAACGTAAAATACTGGTCAATTGTTACCATGTAAAAGAAGAATTAGGTGTAACCGACATTAAAAGGTTTTTGTTAGAGTTCGTTTAATTTATTTCGCACTTAAAAATTTTAATTCATTAAATTTAATATAAAAAATAAATTATACTTTATAAAAAAAATATATCTGAATTTTATTAATATAAAAAAAGTTATATAAAAAAATAAATCGTAGAATATTAAAAAGTTTTTTTTCTTTTTAACTCGTATTAAATCAAATTTGTATTAAAAAAATCGTGAGAAAAAGAGAATTAGTAGTACACAGATTATTATAACCGTAATAACTAAAAATTCTATTTTCAACAATTTTAATTACGTCTAAAAAATTAACTGACAAAACTCTTTGATTTTATCAACAATTTTTTTAGTTGTAATATGTAATATAACATATAGTTAGCACATTTATAAATGTATTTTTCATTCAACAATGTATACTATTTTTTAAAATTTAAACAAATTCCTTTTTTTTTAATTTTTTCAAAAAAATTATCATAAAAGATTACTAAAGCCACTTAAAGTTAAATTTCTCTTTACATGAATTAATCAGTTTCAACTATGAATTTAATAACGTTAAATTTATTTAATTTTCTCTAACAATCCTTACTAATTTTTATTTAAGTCTGATAAGTTTTCCTAATAAATGTTCAGTAAAAGTTAAATTGTACTAAATTTGTGGAAATTTTATTGAAAACTTCTCTGAAAAAAAAACCATCTGAACTCAATGAAAAGTTCGATAACGGTTTGGTGCATTTAACTACAGCTCCAGGGCCCTGTTCATTACTCCGGTGACATAAACGGTCTTTTGTATTTTAATTCTATATATATGTATATGTGAGTGTATGTGTACACCTATTACATTATTCTCTATGGAAATGACCCGAATAATAACAATGAAGGTAAAGTAATGAAAATTGATTAGCATTTGTTGACTTCAAATTTTTCTATATACTTACACACAAAACAAAAACCAATTTTATTCTATTAAAGAGAAATTTTAATTTCCTGCATTTTTTTTTTAATGTCTTGTCATTATTTTTGTTACTATTATTATTTGGTTGAGTTCCGCAATGATTAATTGTAATTTTTCTCGTTGTAAATTACATGGCTAGAACGAAAAATATGAGAGATTTGTTACGTAACGAGTGTTATGCAGAAGTTACTTTTCACATTTTCACTTTTTCGACTCAGCTTAAGCATGTTAAAATTAGTTCAATGAGCTCAATTTAAAAACTACTTTACAATTTTAATAAGAGAACAGAAAATATCACATCGTATTTGAAAATTGAAAAATATTTGCGTGTAATAAGCAAAATTTATAGATGAAAACGTTATGGTATGTGAGCGCAAAGTTGTAGTTCAAAAATTTTTGGCACACTGATTTTTTTTTTTTTATTTTCAGTCCGTAGAACACATTTTGATCTAAAGTCGTCTAAAACTAAACTGCCCAAGTGGTGTTCCGCACGTCGTATGCGGCCCATCAAATTATAACTTTCTTCAATACACTGTTAAGGAAAGCTATATTAATGGTAAGGAAAAATGTGTACTTATCATAGATTTTAGTAAAAAATTTTTCGGTGTAATATCTAAAAAATCTTTTTTTTTAGAAATTTGTGTTAAATTATCTTGTTTGTAAAAGTTATTTTCCAAAAAGTGAACTTTTTTTTTTAAACAAAAAGACATGTTTTGATAATGTTTAATTTTAAGCCTTTGAAATCAACCTCAAATAAAATGAGGCAAAAATGTCATATGTCTTCTTAAATCACAAGATATGTGTAATCGAATGCTGGTGTTTTGATCAAAATCGGGACGACATACCTCGAACCCTTTCTTTGTTAGAAATATTACTAATTGTTTTATTTCTTCTATAAAAAAAAAATAAAAATGGATGAATCTTTTATAAGTTCATTTTTAATTTACATGGACCCCTTAATGTTTCTTATGAACTCACAAATCAATTCAAATTTCTCATAGATTCCCTGAATGATACCTAAGACCAATTCAAAAGCTGCTGATAAAACATATATTTAAAAACTTGTGAATAAACTTCTTAAGTGTTTCAAGAAACATTTCATTTATCTCTTTAATGTTCAAAATATGTTTTAAATGTTCTCTTCGTACTATAACTTGTAATGTTTTCCTCAAAAAGTTTCAAAATTGTTTTATAACATAAATTAAATATTATTTATGGTTCAAATCTATTAAATGAAAAACAATTAATAGTTTTAGATAGTAAGATTATTTTAGTGAATATACTTCAATATTTTACATATTTAGTAATATTTTTTACAAATGTTACTTCATTTTTTCGTTGCAGAAAACAAGGATTGATTTCGTTTTAAATTTATATCATTTTGGCTGTGTTCCACAGGTCGCACACAGCAAAAAAGTTGATCGTGTAAAAAATTGATCAAAAAAAGTCGTTTATTTAACTGATCAAAGAGTAAAGTATGTGTATCAATAAGTAAGGTATATTGAGCAACACGTAAGGATATCGAACAATGAATAATGAAAAAACCACTATTTGGCTCTGTAAACATTTGAATGTGCAATGTACAAATCTAAAGTTATGATCATCATTTTTCATTGTTCACTTCTACCGTTTTTAAAGCTAATATTTAAAAACATGATCAATTGTGATCGCTTAGTTATGAGCTTTGATTGATTTCGATCACTTACTTTTAATATTTAGTCAAAAATAGCGCGAAATTTCAAAGCGTACGTTTTATCTCAGAGATTATTTATTTTGAAAAATTTGCTAAATATTTACTAAATTTAAACTTATAAAATTTTTTCATAGAAACATTTTTGCTGTTTTTACATTTTTACTATTTGTGCGGTATTTAATTGTGTTTCTTTTTACAAAATTAATCTCAAAGTTCTTATTTAAACAATGTAAACATAAGAATAAAATTTAATGACGCCACTATATTTTATCTGTAAGCGATCAACGTTGTCGCTTAAAATAATTTTCCTACAAATATTCCTATTTTATTTCGAATAAACACCAACGAAAATTGAAAAATTATTTCACAAAAAGAATTTTTTGTTACATTTATTTGTTTTGCAATTACCGTTGAAGAAATATTAAAAAAAAGACTTTTTTGGCAACATTGCGGAATATTTTATTGTTGACAACATTGGCCTTAAAGGCGACATATGTATATTTAAAATGTTAATAAGATTGATTTTTTGATTGAATTTTTTTGTAATAGTAGTTTTAAAGGCGTAATAAAGTTTTTTTTATTTTCAATAAATCAGAAGTGAAATTGAGCATAATCGAAGGGTATAATTTGGATCTCCGACAGAGGCGGTTATTTTGAATTCAATATGGCGGACTTCCGACATGTCCTGAGTACAAATAATCACATTTTATTGATTATCTGCAGTCCGTATAAAAGCTATGGCCCAAAGTTTTAAAATGATAGAAATGTCGGCTTCTCGGCCATTTAACTAATATCAAAGTGTTCTGTTCTCCCAATGCAAATGAAAGCGATAAAACTCTCTCCAATAATCAATGGAATACTCATATAAATTCATCGGTGGAGAAATAAGGCTTACCGCTGGAGTCCCCTACTTGGTCTGAGAATAGCACCCGTTGACAGCAGAGACCTGACACTAAATACAAAATCACTGGAGTCACTTGATTCACTAAAATCAGAATTCGCGCCCATAGATATCAAAAAAAGAAGAAGAAAGTCTGTGCATAATAGAAATATGTTCTGTGAACACAATATTTTTTCTGTGTAGTGTATGTATGCTTTGTATTAATGTGAAAAAATGGAAAACTGAGGTACGGTTTTCTGAAAAATAACACAAGGGTAACCAGTTTAATCTTTTATTATTTGTAGAAGGATTCAAAAGGAGCCATCAAACACTGTGGCCGTCACCAGTCGGACATCCGAACTCCAGCCCGCAAATATACCGGTCGATTTTTTAGAAAAAAAATAATTGATAACTATTGGTTTCGAATGGAAATTACTTTTCCATTTGGCTTCCACATTTTCCATCTCTTTTTCACATTTTTTTTTCATTTTAAACTTTCAATTTTTTACACTATCACAGAAAAAACAACTGACAATACAGAGCAAATGCGGGTTGCCACAGAACAGTTTTCCATTCACAGATTCGGGGCCCCTTTATAAAGAATACATTCGAATTTTTTTCATGATTCCGCGAAAACAAATAAATGATTGCAGTTCGCGCTCACAGTCACGGTCAAGATTTAATTCGCGTTCTCTTCTTTACGACGCTCTGGCGTCCTTGGATTGGAGCATTTGGTCTAGAAATTGATTTTTCGCATTTGTCACTTTGGGATTTGGGAAATTCCTATTGGCGTAGCGAAGAATCATGCATGGACTAGTGTCAAGATGTGGGTCTAGTAAACAAAAAATGGAAAACTAAGGAATCAATTACGGTGTATTTGTTTACGAATATGTCTCGACGTTGTGTGAATGATCCAAACATTTTTTGCTATGTCTGCGGTTTACCATGGGCAAGAACTAAAAGACGGAAGATGTCTTCAAATTATGCAAAAATGGTTGCAATTTACTTCGAAATTTTAATCATTGACTTGGATAAAAAATGAGTGCCGCATTCGTGATTCTTATCATATTGAACTAGAAGCAAAGAAATGTGATCCGTTAAAATCATTGTTTATTGAACCGTAAATTTGGAAAGGACCAACTATTTACCTTGTATTGTTATTTTTGCACGATCGGCAAAACAAAGCCCATAGATTTTGGGACCAAAAGTAAACGCGGGCTAAAGATTCCCAATTCAGTTTTAAGTTTAATAAAACCAATAAATAAGGAATTACACAGAAGTGATACTGAAAATGATTCAACTGATGCAACACAAACTTCTAATACGAATTCATTGTGTTCCAGTGTAGATCAAACACAATAGGCGTTGATTAGTCAGAGGAAACTTGACTATTCGACAAGGAGTTTCAAATTAACTAAGGAAAATTTTGAATTAAAGGGTGCAATATTAGGATCACGGGGCTATTATTTAAAAAAATAAAAGTATCTGCTTACAAAAACCGTGAAAAATAGTTTAAGGCGTTTTTCATACTGGACGAAAATGAAAATGATGTTTACTGCTGTGATATAGGGGGCACTTTAAAAGCCCTTGACATCGAATACAAAAGCACAGATTGGCGATTATTTCTTGATTCGTCTAAGCAGAGCTTGAAGATGGTCTTGCTAAATTTCGGAAATGTCGAAACCTCAATTCCAGTTGTCTACTCAAAAATACTAAAAGATCCAGTATGAAAAACATAAATGAAAACTGTGCGGCGATTTAAAGGTTATTACCTTTTTAATGGGTATGCAGCAATCCTATACAAAACATTATTGCTTTTTGTGCTTATGGGATAATTGAGATTATAGGCATCGTTATAAAAAATTTCCTTGAAAAAAAAAAGAACAGTGTACGAGCCAGGAAAGAAACGTGCATACAGAAAAATAAGTGGAAGCTAGTCAGTAATACTACCCTAAAAACATATAAAATTGGGAGCCGTTAAAAATTATGTGAAAAAACTGGTGGAAATAAACTCAAAGGCCAAAATATATTTAAGTAAAAAAATTCCTAAAATGTTGTCCCCAAAAATTAAAGATGGGATTTTCATTGGCCCACAAATTCGTAAGTTGTTAAATAATGAAAGATTCAAAAATATTTTAAATGGTGAGGAACTGCGTACTTGGACATCCGTAAGGGATTTATGTTTCGAATCCTTAGGTATAAGATCTTTAAATACTTCTAAATAAATAATACTTTTTTCAGGGAATCACAAATCTTCTAATTACAAGGTAATTGTTAACATGTTAGAATCATTTTCAAAAGTGGGTGTTCACATGAATTTGAAAATACCTTTTCTAGAAAATCACTGAGACTTCTTCAAGGATAATTTAGGGGCGGGTAGTCACGAGCACGGTGAACGCTTCCATCAAGAACTGGCAAGCATTGAAAAAAGATTTCAAAGTCCGAAAATCACAATAAATGTATTAACTGATTACATGTACCTGAAAATGCTATGTTTAAATTTAAAAAATATTTTCTCAAAAAGGGTAACCGAGGGAGAAAAAAATAAATATACCAAATTAAGCCTAGACTCAAACATTATTACATAATAAATAATTTTTTTCGTCTTTTATTTTTTGTGAAAGCCTAATTTCTGTTTTTTAATCTTTGCAAAAAACCACTATTTTTGGGATTTTTCGGTACTTAATATTCTATAACTTTGGTACCCCTTGAAATAATTTCATAAAACTCTACAAGAAGTTCAAGTACCATTTCTGTTTAGCTGTGTTTATTTGAAGTTAATAGGTGGCGCAGTTTTTAAGATAAAATTTTTTAAAGTTGAAAATTTTTTTCACCTTTTTTACAAAAATGCGAATAGGGATACCAAAACTGCGCCCGTTTTTATTCGTTACTAGTGTAGTACTAACAAAATTTACATAATTGGTTTTTGGAGGAAAAAAAGTTGAATCTTGTTCGCTAGTGTAATAAGTCAACTGGATTTTTTTCCTTCAAGGCGCTCTTCGGCTACGACGTTAATATGCAAGAGCCAATAGCTTATTTAAGCCTATTGGAGAATCGCAATGGATTCCTCCTTTTCAGTTATATCCCGGAATTCGCCAACAATTGTCAGAGGAAAAACAATGAAGGAAAGGTAGATAAAACGCAATGTACACAGAAAACTCTGGAGTCCGTCGAAATCGCAACAGAAAATGTTTGTTCCTCAACTACGAACAAGCTTGACCCACTTTTTAAAAATACCGTCAATTTTGTTTAAATATGTATACCAACATAAAAACGAAGGGAATTTAGAAATTTTTTATCTTTGTCGATCTGGGTGATCTGTGATAAGAGTCAAGAAATAAACTTTAGAAATCATTTAGCATTAGTTTAGAAGCAAGACCATTTTTAGCAGCTTTTTGATGCTAGAAAAATGAAGATCAGATACAATGGAACGTTTTTGCTTAAGTTTTAATTGTGAACCCTCCAATGAACTTCAATTTAGTAACAACAGTTATACTTAATTCCATTAAATGGTAAGTATAACTTTTAAAACTTTATTTTATTTTAAAATTTAACAGCGCTAAATACTAATTGCAAATGCTTTCATAGCAAATAACATTACACTATATCAATGATCCATATTATTTTTTGAAAATTTCAATTACAATAATGAGAAAACTTCTAAATTTCCATCTTATGTTCCTATTTTCTAAAATGTATTTCTCTTATCAAACCTGATTCCCTAATGAGTTTAAACAATCTTTATTACTACTTTGCATGCGAATTTTATAATAACTCATTGTAATTCAGCCACTATAAAATTTCCAGTATTTCGTGTTCGTTTAGTCCCCTTCATTTTGAGCTATGAATGAACGTATATCGTGTTATTATCTTCAATTCATTCCATGAATATTTAACATTTGTTTCTATTTATTCTGTTTCGTTTTCGCAATAAAAATGAGAGTGCCATGCAAATTTCTATGTGTATAATTTAAACACTTAAAGTATTAAGAATTAAAAAAAAAGGTTAAGCATGCCTGCAATTTACATTTGTTGAATAGGAGAAAATATTGATTAAAAGTTACTGTAGTTAGATCAAAGGCATCAAGTTTGAAAAAAAAGATAAAAACTTAAAATTTAACCTTTTGATTTTATTAAATCAGAGCCAATTTCGATCCTTTATTGTTATTTTAAATTGGATTCAAACACTGATATATTTCTGAACGATTAAAATTATAAAAATATAGAAAGACCCATCCTAAAGCTGTTTTGTTTAGTGCTCTTTTATTTCAACCCGGAAATTCCTGAAATTGTGTGTAGTGCTAGATTTCAAAAATGTATATAACATATCCGAAACAGTGAAGTTATCTTTTTTGTTTGTTGAGCTGGTCTGTCTACAGACACATTTTTATCATTTGAAATATTTGTTAACATTATTGTAAATGTAAATTTATACCATTTATATTATTAATACTATAACGATTAATGAAATATCACCGTTATGACCTTTAGTTTTAATCATGGTTGACGATGTAAACCAAGAAAAAAAGCAATCAGAAAAGGCAATAAACTGGAAATTAAGTACCCATCTTCCCCTTACCCCATTATTTACATATAAAATAGTCTCGTTTAGCGCTGTACTAAATTGTTTGTAATTTCGGAAAAAGAAACATTTTTTGAAGTTGTAGTAAAATTATTTTAATTTTTATAATATTTAATTTCAAAATGAAATTTCCTTTGAACAATTCTATTTTTTAAAAGCCTCGTAAACAGCAAGAAATATTCGTTTTCATGAAACCTAGTAGTAATTTTAAGTTTTCTCAAACAAATGGTATAATACTGAAGCAATAGGAATTGTATATAAAAATAAGAAGAGTAATTTGTTCTAATAATTCCACACATATTAATATTTGCATATTTTTTGAATAGTGAATTCCCATGTAGCACCCAATTTTCATTAGATTGAAAAACTCCACACTTTTAAATATACGTTTGTATAAAATTCATTTATTATACGTTTATTACATATGTGAAAAATACATTTTTATTACTGTTTATAAGAAGTTAATACTGTCTCATTAGATAAGAAAAATGTGTACAAAAATAATCGTTTATTAGACTTTTATTTAGATAATAAATGTTTATTAAATGTATTTTAGTCAAATTGTACTATATGGTTTCATTAAAATTTGTATACTTAAAAAATATTATGTTTTTTTTTCGTTATATTTTCGTATGAAATCCATGTTAAAAAATGAACAGTTTTAAACTTATTTAGCGTAACATTTCCAATAAACTTTCAAACAGAAATTGAAATAATTTTATAAGGAAACCGTATGAAAGAAACTGAAATAATTAAATATGGAGATTCTCAGTTTGTTTTTGATAAGTTTTTTAAAAAATTTTGTTTTCACATTTTTAACATTAACACATTTACTCTTCTCATTCGATAAACAAAGTGTACTTTTTTTAGCGTAGAAGCATACGCCGAGTATTTACTAATATACATATGCTCGTATACCAAAAATGGTATATTATGCTATCTAAATTTGTGTTGTTCACGATTATACGTTTAATATTTTCAATTTTAACTAAAAATTTATAAAGTAGAAAATTTAATACATTTAATACATATGTATAATAGAAAAATATATTATACCTAGAATTCAAGCCAAATTTAGACTGTTTATTTCATGATAGTTTTAAAGCTATTAAAAATACAATTTACTATTCATCGATCATAAGTTTTTTATACGATCAAATTATACAGTCAAAAACGAATCTAATTTTATATATTTTTATACGTTTATTAGACGAATATTTATCCCATACAAAAAGTAGTTGAAAAATTGTTATATACAGCTAAATGTAAATGATTTTTGGGAATTATTGTCTATTATACATTAAAATTATCATTTAAAATGCGTCAAAAATCTCATAATTCTATAATTTTTATTAATTATACACATTTAATGTTTAAAAAACTTTTGAAAAAAAGTGTAGTATACAATTTTGGCTATAAAAGTATATATATTGAAAATGAGTTTTTCACTTAATTAACAATTAAGAGCTTCTAAAAGCTTCATAAAATGTAAAATGAGTTGTTTAATTACCAACAAATTTCCCATACAAATTTTCCAGATTTTTCGTTTGTTTGCAAGCTTTTCTTTTCATTGTACTTGAGTAAACTTTCTCTACTAAGAAGAAAATTAAATGAATTCGGAACAAAAGATATTTCTTTCAAGAATGATGACGGTCACACGCACGGACACACACCATCGCACATTGCACCGTACACGTAAGGAAAATCGTACGAAAAAGTATATAAGATAATGATTATCTGAAAATCATGATTTCGAGCGAACAACAAAACAAACAAATCTGCTCATTCATTATCTACTGAATGTGTTTGGGAACTTTTCTTTCAAAGTCAAAACAAAGAAAAATCGAAGTGAAAGTTTCAAATTTCAACAATAGTTAATTTTTAAAAATTAGTCAATTTTAACCCTTTATTGCTGAAGATTATTTGAAAGCAATATAAAGTATTATATTCAATTTAATAGGAACTTTACATTAATGTTTAAATGATTGAGTATAATGGCATTTTTTATAAAATTTGAATATGAGGTCAGTGTTCTAGCCTTCAATAACACATAATTCGGTATAAAGCGGGTTGAAAAGAGCATTGGACAATCTAACAACTCATACACTCAAAACTCAATTTATAAGTTTTCTCGACCATTCTATAAAAATATTAACAGTATAATAAACGTTATCATACAGAGATTTCAGCATTATAGAATGATTTTTGTGCCTTTTAAACGGTATTTTAAACGTAAAATGTATAATCATTCTCAACAATCATTTATACTGCTACCACAGATTGCAAAGGAATAATTTTTTCCAATTTCCCTTCGTTTTTATGCTGATACTAATTTCAAAAAAAGTGACGGTATTTTTTGACAGAACCTTCTACAATGTTGCTAAAAAAATACACGTTTGTTTTATATAACATTCCTTCGATGGCAATGCAAAATAAATAAATGTAAAAAAAATATTTTTATCAATTATTTTTTAAACTTTCTTTAAAGTTTGTTCAAAAAGAAAATATTTATAAAAAATATTTTTGACGACAACGCCGATCATCAAGTTTTAAAGGGAAAGATAAGGGAATGCTTTGCCGAACTGGGTAATCTGTGCTGTTAACAAACTGATAAAGCCGTATTTTGATTGACCGAATAATTTCGATTTGGTGGTGGAGTCAAGCAACGAGTGATTCGAAGCGGTTCAATTTTTTTAGATCAACAATTTTTATTTCGAAATTTTTTTTTTATCTGTGCCATTTGAAATTTGTGAATCGAATGTTTTATAATGTAAAACTTGTTTTGTGATACACGCATCAAAAAAATGACAACTTTTTTTAACCTTTTAACAAAATTATTTCACTCTGAAGTTCATCAAATTGATTTGTATTTAAATTTAATTTAAATGAATGTAAAATTAATTTATTGTCTCAAAATGATTTTTTTCTGTTTCAAAAATTGGCATCTATAATATAACTTACGGACGAATAGCATATAGACGAAAGATTGAACGTAAATAGCAGTTTAGAACAACTTAGAAACAAATACTCAAAAACATCCATTACTAACGATTTTACTGTTCAAGGTAATAATTCAAAATGAATTTCGTTTACAATTTTCTGTCTGTGATGAATTTAAATTTTAAATTAAAGAAAATTATGTGCACATGATATTTTACTTTCAAGTTGTCGAAAGCGTTATTTGCGTTCGATTCACAGACCATGTTTTACTCAACTATAGTTAACCTATATTTCACTACTAGTACTACGCATATAAAACCAAACAAAAAACCTCTTGATGTAAAAAGTATAAAATTAATTCAAATTAAATACCTTTTATTCGTAACTGATGTGTGGCTAATGTCACTATCATCCTCTATGCCGACGACAGGTTCTTTGCTAACACCATTCTAAACAACAAAAAAATACAGACTGAAATTAGCATTATGATTCTACTCGTGAATTAAAATAAAATATTTGAACTTTTTACGCGTATAATTGAATGCAGCAAAGAACGGAACTATTCAATTAAAGCATTTATATTTTTAGAAGAATGTGAACGTCTTTTAAACGCGAAGGACACACGAAATAAATTTTTTCTTAAATCAAGTAAACAATGATTTGGTCAGACAGCTGTTAATTTCAATATCAAGTTCTCTAAAACATCCATTTAGAATTAATTAACAGACTTAAGGCTATCTAATATCGTACCCATGCTTGAGAGTTTCTTAAAAACAAATTTATTAATTTATTGATACACATAGATGTTTCGTCTAAAAAAAGCACACATTTTTACAACCAGTCTTAATCAGAATCTGTAATTGTCGAATACAGTTGTCATAAATATGCGTTTTAAACAGACACATTACAGTAAGTGGTTAAACAAGACAAGGAAAAGATTACAGTTTTTCCATGCGCGTTTTTAATTTGTTTTTCATCTTATTAAATACATATTTTCATTTCATCAAATATCTACTACTAAATAGAATATTTATACACTGAGGGAAAGCTGTAGCTAAAACAGACAATAGTTGTGTAATTTTAGCAAAATATTTTACTGTATTTGGGATATACAAAAGCTTTACCAATTTAGAACATGTTCATGTTAATTAATTTCTTTTTCCTCTAATTTTTCTAAAAAAATCGTTTCAACTGAGGTTTGTAATTGAAGAAAGCTGGAAATTGATAAACCGGTTTTTCCCACAATTTTTGAAACACGAAAATCTGGGGTTTTTCCAATTTAACTGGGTTTTAAAAATTTAATGTTAAAGTACTTGATCTTTGGTAAATGAATCAAATCTTTGTTAATCCGACATGAAAAATTTGACGCCCTTATTCCTTAAGTCTCTTTTTCATCAATTAGATATAGATGAATTTACGCCTACACATTATAATTCAAATTGCTGGCCAATTGATAATGTTGTGTACGTGAGAGAAATGAACGCTGCTATCAATGATAAACTATTTTCTTTTGATAAAAGGCTTGTGATTTTAATATATTTTCAATTTTCCATTTTTAACCAATTGCCTATCAAGCTGTGTGAAATAATAGTTTGTTGTAAATTATTTGAACCTATTGTGAAAATGGGAAAGCTTTATAGTCAATGTTCCCTCTCAGCTGCGCAGGTGCGCAGCCGCGCAATGATTTTATGGTTAGTATAAAAAGTTGCACCGAAAAAATAATTTGCCGCGCACGAAGAGTCATTTAATGTAAAAAAAACCAAACTCTACACAAATACTCCATATATCAAAATCGATTAGGAAACACTTTAAGAACAAATGAACAATATTAATATTGATAACGGTGACATAGAGCATTGATGTTGGTCAAAATGACAAAACAATGCAAATAGCTATCTATAAAGATGTAAAAAATATGTTTATATATGTTTAAATAAAAAATTGAAATTTACACGTTTTTTTGGGTTATCAACAATTTTTGCACAAAAGTAAGTTTTGACCGCGCAGCTCTAAGAAAAATTAGAGGGAACACTGTTTATAGTTATAGCACTAAGATGGCCGTCGAGAGTGGTAAGTAGTGGAACACAACAATAGAGATAATTTGATATAATTTTTTTAGTCGAATTGTAATATCAGTGATCAAATTGTCAGCTTTCAGCACATTGACAATAATTTTTGCAGAAAATTGCGTTCGTAAATAAAAAGTGAGTACCAATAATCTTAATTTTTTTTGCAAAATTGTTTTATCTAAATAAATAAAGGCTTAATTTTTTACCAATTCTTTCTTTTACAATATTTTTAAAAAGACCGATTAATCGGTTTAAGGCTTTAAAAAACTGAATCCCCGTTTCTTAAAATTTCGAATTTTATACAAACATAGTTCCAAAAGCATATTTAATTTATTTATATTATTTCACTAAATATTTTCGCAGTGTATATTTTTTAAACACTAATTTTGTATGAACAAAATTTTAAATACAAAAAGTTACCAAAACAAAAATTCATACTTGACGTATAAATGAAATATCGAAGATTTTATAATTAAAAATATATTTTTTAAATGACTTATTAGGAAATTGTTAAAATTAAAAAGACATTTATATTTTACATTTTGTAGATGATTCTATATACCGATTTTTATCATTAATTAACAAAAAAAAAAACGGATCCGTTAATTTATTATTACAAAAAATAACTCCTTATTAGTAACTCTATAGGTTTAAATCGATTCAATTTACGATAAAATTTTATCAAATCTTCATCAGATCGCTTAAGACAAATACTAACAGTTATATGTTTTAAATATTGACGTTCTACTTATTGAATATTTTGTTCCTAGTTAAATTACGACTAACTAAATTTACCATTAGCAATATATTTTTCTACGAAAAACACAATTTATAAATTTTCAATTTAGAAATCTTAAAGACCACTATGACAACCAACATTTTTAGAGCACTAAACTTTTTCATATGAACCAAACAACATTTAACGAAATGATAGTCGATTTTTTCATTACTGTTTGCAGAAGACTTTATAAAGCTAAAACTGACAAAAACAGTTATATTTTAATAATAATAATTCACTAGTCTAGTAATATTAGAATATGATAATTTAGCCCTTTATCACACACCTTTCACCAATAATGTAATCGGTAATTGTATATTTGAATGGCGCAATATTTGCGTAGCAGCGTTTAAACCGAAGCCAAGAACAATACATATTTCCTATTGCCTTGAATAATTAGGTGTTTATTACAATATTCAATTTATATCTAAATTTGTATTTCCCGCTCATTTTTGCATTTTTTTTTCGATTTTAGTTCTTTGTTCGATTAAATTTATTAGCGAACTCTTGATGCTTTTTTTCAATATGAAAGTTGATCACATTCAGAAGTTTTAAATTAAAACAGTTACTTTCTCTGTAGATGGAGAAAAAAGTTGCAAACGTCAAATAGTACACTTTACTTCTACACAAGGTTCAATTAAACTTTTTAATTTCATTAGATTTTTTTCAATAAATCCATTTGATTCAGTTAACAAAATTATGTAATTTTATTTAATATTAAATAGGCTTTTTAATATGATTAATCAAAAAACAATTTAAAATTTCAGACGTTTTAATGATCTTATAACAAGTGATTTCAACTGAATTAAATTGAAAGTAATCTTAAATCTAATTTTAAAAAAACCGTATACATCTAATTTTCTTTTTAACACATATTCTTCAAAAATCCTGGTAAAAAAAGAATAAAATATAAACAATATTGAAAGTTTTATTAGACTTTAATAAATTTACTTCATGTTTACACACTTAATTTATTAAATACATTATAAAATATAAATTATACTAAAAAAAAAAATAACATTCGTAGAATATTGAAAATCGTATTAAAACAAAACAATTCGTAAAAAAGAATTTTCATCTACTTAATTCATGTTAAACCAAATTCGTATAAAAAGAAGGTTTGAAGTACTCAATAACCCTTTTTTTATTCTAGTGATACATGTTTGGTATAAAAATGTACTATAAATATATCAGATAAGCATTAATATTTCGTCAAATTATAGTACTTGGCATGTATTTCAGTTTCCATAAAATATTAGATAGTTAAAATTTTTATATTAAACAACTATGAATTTACTTATCATCCCGTACGACCAG
>AGDA01039158.1:0-10422 GCA_000281935.1 Mengenilla moldrzyki | reverse complement strand
ATGCATGAAATATGGTACAAAACATTCAAAAAACGTCGTTCTATTACTGTATAAAATTTTATTGAAACAGCTGTTATGGGGCCTAAGATATTGGTTTTAAAAGTCAAAAAAAACGGCAAAAAATCGCGTTTTTTCGAGTTTTCAATTTACATTTTGCACTTTTGTTCCAAAAATAAACTCGTTCATGAAAAACTAGATATCTCAGTATAAAATTTTTGAGTTTTTCTTTAAATCGACACCAAAAAAAGTAATTTCCTAAAAGCAGTTTTTTAGTTACAATTTTTTGAAAATTGCAATGTAAAATTGAAGTACAAGCGGCAACCAATGTCATGCCACTTAAAAATTGTATGAAAGGAAGAAATTAAAAATTCATCTTTTCTTATCAAAATCACTTCATGTTACATTATTCATTTCAATATACATTAAGCAACCAAATTTGTGATTCAATTAAAATTAAAATTTCATACAATGTTTAAGTGGCATGACATTGATTTCCGCATGTACCTCAATTTTACATTGCATATTTCAAAAAATTGTAACTGAAAAACTACTTTTAGGAAATTACTTTTTTTGGTGTCGATTTAAAGAAAAACTCAAAAATTTTATACTGAGATATCTAGTTTTTCATGAACGAGTTTATTTTTGGAGCAAAAGTGCAAAATGTAAATTGATAACTCGAAAAAACGCGATTTTTTGCCGTTTTTTTGACTTTTAAAGCCAATATCTTATGCCCTATAATAGCTATTTCAATAAAATTTTATACAGTAATAAGAGGATATTTTTTGAACGTTTTTCATCATATTTCATGGATCTATGTAGCTCCAATTAGCTAGAAAAAATTTTTAAAGTAAAAAATCACATTTTTATCCCCTCCAAAAAATTGACTTTTAAAAATTCAAAAATTTTGCGATTTTTATAATACTCTTAGTGTGGGCTTTTAAAAAATATATCGGGTGTTCGAGGGAAAAAAAGTTTGAATTTGTTGGCTAGTGTAATTTATTAATAATTTATTCTTTAAAAAATTTTAATATTCTTATCAATAAATTATCAACATACTTGTCATAAAGCTACCAACTCATTTGTCGAAAAATTTTCAATATGTTTTAAAAAGTTAGTAATTTATTTACCAAATAATTATTTACTTATTAAACAAAACAAAACTATCCCTCGTCGTCACTAGATTCAATAACTGTTTGACACACAAACTTTTTCCTAATTCTTCTAGCGCTTTTAATTTTGTAAGCAAATTGTTTTGTTTTTCTGGTCTTTTCTTAGATTTCTTTTTCAAAAGAATCAGTTACAACTGTATAATAAAACTCAATTAAAAAAAACCTAATTAATCAAAATACAAATAGAGCTTTTTGAATTCACTCCATTTTATCACATTATTATTAAATTTAAGTAGCATTAAAATAGACTGATATTTCTTTTATATAATACATAAATTACATTTAACTTTAATGTTTCCATTAGACAAAAAATTAATACTTTTCATTTAAAAATATAATTTTGGTGGATCTTTTTACCTCAAGGGGCGCTTTTTGATCAGTAACTTGTAAAAAAAATATTATTGGTGCAGATGAAAATGTAACAACACATTTAAAAACCCAAACATACAAACGAAGTATTTTAAGTAATGTTAGCAAATAGCAATGTTGACATTACGCTACAGATCAAACAATTCTTAAAAAAATTCATTTTAGTAAAATTTTGGACAAATTTTCAAAAATAGTCACATATCTATTTATCAGAATGCCTTTTAAAGATAAAAAGTATTTTATTTTATCAATACTTCATGTTAATGAAATTGTTGTACCCTCAAAAAATATTCTGTTACTAAGTGCATTGATATCGTTGATGGACCATTTAGCCCTGGTCCACCTTAATTCGATATTCACATATTTAAAAAATTTTTAACATATTTTATGTGATCAATTTTTAATCTGAGCAAATAAGCTATCATGTAACAGGTTATTACTATAATAAAGGAACAATATATTTTTAAATTTCAAAGTCTTCTAAAATAGTTAAGTTTTTCAGACTATCAAAAGGTAATCTTACTATAAAACATAATATTTCAAAATTTCAACAACGTTCCAATTTTCTTCGTTCAAAAGACGAATATTTCTTCCCTTGTCAATCTCCACTGGATTTCCCACACCCTTTTAATAATACTTTTGCAGCATTCAAAAAAACAGATTTCATGCTAATTGAAATTTTAACCGAATTTCAAACCATTGTATAAACATTACCATAATTTTTAAATTAACTTTAATTTTAAAATTTTTAATTTCAATTATTTTGAAAAAAATCGTGAGTTAAGTAAGATTATTGCGGCTGTAAAGAAAATACTTTCGTCATTATACGAAATAATAAATAATAATAAAAAATAGCAAGAGAACACGCAAAAACTAAAAAACTGAAACAAAGAAAATTACTAATTAACGTGTCGTTAACCTTTTACACAGCTTATGGCAAATATGTGAAATGTCACGTTGCCTCAATAAATTAGTCATTGTGTTCATTACAAGTGTACTCTTTTCGAACGCAATCGAAATTGAACAATACGTATAAGTCAGCTTTTAGACAATTTCAACTTCGATTAGCTCAATGGCAAATGAAATTAAACTAAATTTTGCACTTTTCTCAATCCTTTCTACAGCGCGATATTTGTGTCTATTTTTAGCTTGAAATTGGAATAATTACATGTTTGCAGAGAATTATTCTCTTTTTTATTCTTTAAAAACGATAAAAAAAAGATTACAAGAATACGAAAAATTGAAAATAAAGCAATGAGGTTTCTACGCACACTAGTTCAGTACGGTAATAAATCCAAATTACTATTTACTTAACTAAATTTTTATTACTATTGTTCACTTTCTTCATGTAGAGAAGTTATATCGATAGCTGACAACATTAATGTTACATTGATATGTTTTCAATATATGTATTTACAGATTAGTTTTTGATAATTCAAAATATTTGAATATTTCGAAAATATCTGATATATCTGAAATAATAATTGGGTACTACACTCTTTTATTTGTAAAATAAAAATAAACACTGAAAATTTATTAACATTATATCCGCGTAGAACATTTTTTTAAAAAAATATATAAAGTTCATCTATATATCGTGTCTTTTAGTCATAAACACATATTAGGCGCCTAAAATGTATTTAAAAAACTCGACTCTGTATAGTTACGACTTTTCGTTCGTTAAAAAAGATCTAAATTTTATCTGAAAGTTGAAAAATTGTATAAAAAATACATTGTTCCTATATAACTTATACAGTAGATTTGTTTAAAACAAAATGTTAAATTCCAAAAAGTTATGTGAAATTTGTTTAAAAGGTTCAAAGTCTTCGTATTTTTAACTAAAAAGATATTTTGAAGTTTAGAATATTAGTAACAATCTATAATGGAATTAAATATCTAATATGCTGTTTAATAAACGCATAAAAAATGTTTAAAAAACATAGCGTATAAATCTTTAATAGAATAGAACTACCAATGAAATTTTAAACAAATTTCTATGAATAATACTGCACAGTGAATATTTAATCAAAGGTCGCCAATGTAGTCTATGTAGACCTTTAGGGCTATATTTAACCGAAATGGAGATCGATCTGAATTATGAAGTCAAAAAAAACTTTTTAACTACAATTACACATATTTAATAAATATTAGGGTTTTTAAAATTCAACATTAATTTATTTTCCATAAAACTATTATTAAAAAATGTACATTACTTAAATAAAAATTAAAAAATAATAAAATAAATTTACAAAGAAAATATATAATAGAGTTTTGTTTTATTTATCAGAATTTTTTTTATGGGAGTCGATTACGATTTCGAAAAACTAAATTGAGTTTGGTGATTAAAAAATTTTGACAACCTATTGTTTAAACAAGGAGTGCCAATTTTGGTCGATCACGTTTTATAATTTTGTGCACAAAAAAGAAAATTGTAAATTATGTTAAAATATAATACTGGTCAAAAGTATCCAACATTTTGAAAAAATTAAAATTGTGAAATTTATATTCTTTTGAAAGATTTAAGCGTAAAACACATTTATTAAAATATTATTATTTAGGTAAGTTTAAAATTTTAATTTTTTTTAAAATTATCTTTTATCTAGATAAAACATAAAATTTAAAATTTAATCTTTTATTTAGATAAAAATTTAAAATTGTATCTTAATCTGTATTTAGATAAAAATTTAAACGTTTATGTTTATCTTTATCTAGACAAAAAAAAGTTATCTAGTCCCAACGCTATTTGTCAGGATATATAGCAAATTATAATTTCTTATTTAAAGATGTGCAAACATAGCTTTCCATTTAAGATTATTGTAATGGAATAAATTTTAACTCTCTGTTCATGTGTAATTAATTTTAAACAATAAATATCGTTAACAAGAATTCACGCTATTTTAATTCCCCTGGACATGAGTCTTAGAAATAGATTACGCATATGACAACAAGTCGATCGCAACACATTTTTTAAATAAAAAATCGATGTTACGTAGACAAAAGTTGGCCATTCTTGATTTAAATGAAGGGGACTTAAATAGTAAAAAAAACTTAAAATATATGTGAAAATTAAAAAAAAAATTCATTAAAACTGTTAAAAAGTATTTCGTTACAGCACAAATTGTATATTGTACGCTTTTCTCAACAAATTTTTGAATAATAAACACATTATAAATGTTAAGTTTTTTAATAAAAATTTGAGACTTGTGAGATAAATTTTTAAATTTTTTAATTATTTTTCACACATGATACATGAAGAAAAAAAAATCCAAGATTAAATAAAAATTTTAGCTTATATATGAAACTAGGTAATTTTTTTTTCTTAATTTAAAAAAAAATTTTCTAGAAATGTAAAAAAGACAATCCAAGGAAATTTTTTTGTAATAATTACATTTTTTTCGATTTGGGAAGAAAAACGATAAAACTTTATTAATACAGAAATTTTGATTAATTTAAAATAAAAATAGACTTATAGTAAGGATCTATTTTTTTTAAATTTATTCTCGGTGCACAAATATTCGTCTAATAAACTTGAAAATTTGATTCACTATCAGCTATTTAATTTGATTTATAATCAACGAATAATATACGTGTTTAAAAACTACCATGGAATAAGCAGTCTAAATTTACTGTAAAATCTACACATAATACAACTTCTATTACGTATATCAAAACCGTATAAATATATCGAAATTTACACCGTATCTATTTTTAGTTAAAATTGAAAATATTAAACGCCCTAAAAAAATTGCATGTGCCCCTCTTTTCATTTGTAAAAAATGCATTGACATTAATTTTTTTTTATTAAAATATAAAAAGTATAGGTACAGAAAAAAATGTGCAGTATAAAAAATTTCTCAAACTTATAATAAATTTTTATTAAGTGAGATCATTCTGTTTGATTTATAAATTACCCTATTTTCTTATATCTAGTTTTTTTATACATAAAGTTGACATCACTCATTTGATAATAGACCATTTTAATCAATGCAGATTCTATCAGTAAAAACTACTAAATGCTGTTAAAAATATTTGCTTTCTTCCAAAGTAAGTCAAAAACATTGATCCTTTTATTTCAAAACTGTGCCATTTTATAAACTAATTACGTTATATAAATTTTCAATTTGAATGACATGCCACAGAACAGTGCGCGATGTGCTAGGTAACTGAAATAGAATGGGCTCTTTGAAGAAATTATTTTCTACTTTGATACAATATGTATATAGAAAAAATTTTGCAATTCTAGAACTCTAAAATCGTTTATAAGATAAAAAATATTTAAAATATTTTTAGTAAACTATTTTATGGTCTCCCAAAAAAGTTTTGTGGCCCATTAATTTTAATTTTTTTTCTGCGTCCCCTTGAAATAGGTTGTGACCCACTAAGGCGCTATACGGCTCCCCGTTGAAAAACCATGATCTAAAATAACGTAAATTTGTTTCATCTAATATACCTTTTACACTAAACGAGATGTAAAACAGTGAGCTGTTAACTCTGTACAGTTTTATTATACGAAGAAAGCAAAACATTCACGATAGACGTTTTCACCAGTACAATTTTTTAAAGAAAAACACATTGATTTATCAAACAATTCACAATTATCTTAATTACTATTATCATCGACAGAATAAATCATTTCTGATTTTTGAACGAGAACCAATTGGACGGATTTCCTGGCCGAGAGCTAAATTTCGAATTGAAAATGGAAAAGCCGATTTCCATCTTATCAGAACAAAAACCATTAATGTGAAAAAGAGCAACGTTGTACAACTGCCAAACGTGTTCAAATATAGGAAAAACTGAAGCATCATTAAAAATAAAATACAATTCCGATTTCTAAAAAAAATCGCATACGAAATTAATTACGAAAATACAAAAAAAACGCATTATATAACATGTAAATTTAATTAATACATTGTTGCATTATACAACTATAGCATGAAAACCCCGATTTGTTCATCATATAAAATCTCTTATGTAAGTCGTATCATTAAAGTCAACTTATTTCTCGCTTTTACCTAATCAAATTTTCCACAACATTTCATGCTGAACTTCGTCTTCTTCACAAATTCTTTGGGGTTTTGTAAAAGACGTTCGTTATTTTCCGAATTAAGTTTCAAATAAAAATCGACGGATCAAGGCACTCTTGTTTTATTCTTCAGATAACTAGCCATAAAATAGAACATTATACTAAACTTTTATCGAATACCGTTCGGTTATAAGGTTGCACATTCATAAAAGCAACACAGAACTAAAACAATGCAACTATAATGCGTTTAATAAATGTCTAATAAACAATATTTCATCTAATAAGCAATAAAAATCGCATGTATTTTTCATATCTAATATGCGTAGAATATACGACAGGTATAACCAAACGTTTACTCCTTGGGGCGACTCATTCTGTAAAATATAGTTTGCGGGCGACTATCAATATATTATAAACCGTTATCCGTTTAAAAAGCTGTTATAATTGGTTGGCACATATCTGCTCTAAACACTGATGTCTACTTCAGGATCTTATTTACATGTGTTTATATTTTCAAATATAAATATAAAATTTATATAAAAATAAATTGTTAATTTTTGGTTTGCGATCTACTTTCAAAACCTTTGTAATCAACGTGTTGGCCACCTCTGATATACGAATTTCATGGAAAAATATGTTAAAAGTAAAGATTTTTTAGATTTTTACTTATATTATTTGTTTATTCGGTTTCAAGCATTAATCATTTGGTGAAATACAGGACTGTGCTAACACTGTGCTTATTAATAAAACTAATTATTTATAAGTTAACTAAGAAGAAGACTCCTATTATACTTTGTTCTTTTCTTTTTTGTTTTATTCTTTGGTCGACTTCAATCAGCGTTTCCTCATTCATTAAAATAAAATTTCTTGTTCAATCTGTAGAGAAGCCAAACATGACTTTAATAAAAAGTTAATGAAATATGAGTAAACTGATTAAGTTATTACTTTCGGTCAAACTACAAACTCTCCAGTTACACAATGTCATCTCAGGGCTGTGGAGGCTACTGAGCACGTCGGGAGATGGCGGATAGCCGAACGTCTCATTGGGATAGTCTCGAATAATCATATAAGAGGCCACGGACCAAGCCCCTTCCTTACTCCCAGCCTAAGGTGTAAAACAACCTGTGCCGAGTGACTGATTTCTATCCGGAGTGAGTGATAAGGACAACGGAGCCTCTAGGGTACCGGGCGACCCCCTAGAGTATGAGCCTTACATCATCATCACCGGGTCACTGACGATGCGGACCATAAACTTATCCGATGACTATCAGATTCATAAGAATCTAAATAAAATGGAAGGATATTAACCAATCCAACCTCCATGTAGCAATAAACTTTTCAGGAAACTTTCCTCGAACGGAAACAATGCTTTCCGGCATTAAATACAAGAAAGTCATTAAAAAAAGAAGCCAATGCTCTAAAGGGGAAGAAATTAGATCTTGAAAGTGGCGGTGACACAAGTAGATAATGTTGAATATGGTTAAGGAAAGAAGAAATTTCAAGCCTCAGCATCCAAACCTCTTCTTTCTTGTGATCACGTCTTAGGATAAGAGAACCTGCTAGAAAAACTCTCTTGTCAGAAGAAAAGCAGCAGCTTTTCAATTACTACTTCCATGATTTGAAATTGATGAGACCCAGTACTGAAAAGACCTACAGCCAAATCGCTGGGGGTAGGATTATGAAGGTAATGTTCAGAGACTGTTTGGACAGACGTTCTTAATCTTGGAATTGCCCATCCTGGAACAGGAAGATTTCAGGTGAGTTATTTCCTAGAAACACAATTGGGCTTTTGCTTGGATTTTTATATGCATGTAATTGCTCTTTAAACTACCGGCTTGCTAGAAGTTCAAAAAGCCACATGGCTGCAGTGTTAGGGTACTAACCCCGCCTAGCAAGCATGGCACATTATTTATTTATTTACACAATGTCATTTTTCGTATTCATAGAATTTACAGTTTACGACATGGACGTATCCTATACATCCATGGTTTATTGCGTTTACGAATACTATCTTATCTTTAAAGTCTTCCAAAGTTTCAACGTGACATTTTTGAATTTGAATTTCTAAGCTACAATTTTCAATATCTACTTATATATTTATGTAAAATGATTAAAATAAGCAAAAAAAAACAATTTTCCTAAAATTTTCATAAATTACTCTTAAATCATAATTAAAAATAACTATTTTAAGTTTTTTAAGCAATATTTATTTACTGTATATAAATTTTAATATCATATCTCAATGACAGTTATATAAATTAAGCAAACTAACTTTTTTAAAATGCTAAATACCTATTTTCTGTTAATTATGCTAACATTTTAAATACAATTTTTATTAAGAAAATCAATGTTTATTATAAAATTATTGTTAAAAATTGGTTGAAAAAGTATAATAAGCGTTTACTACACAATTTTGGCTAAATGGATTCTAGCCAATGAATTGTTCAATCGAACAACGGTAATATTTGATGAAGTCAAGCGAAAAATAAGTTGTGTTTTTTTGGTATAAACCCGCTTAGACTTTTCTGATTTGAGAATAGTCACTACCCAGGTCATTTTAATGCATGTCATTTTATTTATAAAATGAATGATACACTTTCGTCCTTATCATTTCAAATTCTACAAAGAAACTTTTTCTTAAGAAGATCAATAACATACCCGTACAGTCAGTTTGGTCTTAACGTTGTTTTAAAAACGTCTTTTCGATAATCTTTTTTGTGATTATCGCCAAAAAGACGACTTTTTAAATGTATCTTTTACATAGATATTTTAAAAAATGTTCTGATTTGGAGGACAATTATAAAACAATTTTAATACAAAAACATAATCATTTAAAGGCAATTATTGTCATTTAATGATCAGATTATTATACTAGCTAACAAATTCAAACTTTTTTCTTTTACCCCGAACACCCGATAAATTTTTTAAACGCCTACACTAAGGATATTACAAAAATGGCAAACTTTTTGAATTTTTAAAAGCCAATTTTTTGGAGGGGATAAAAATGTGATTTTTCACTTTAAAATTTTTTTCCAGCTGATTGGAAGTACATAGATCCATGAAATATGATGAAAAACATTCAAAAAACATCTTTCTATTATTGTTTAAAATTTTATTAAAATAGCTATTATAGGGCCTAAGATATTGGTTATAAAAGCCAAAAAACGGCAAAAAATCATATTTTTTCGAGTTTTCAATTTATATTTTGCACTTTTTCTCCAAAAATAAATTCGTTCATGAAAAACTAACAACCTCTGTATAAAATTTTTGAGTTTTTCTTTAAATCGACACTAAAAAAAGTAAATTCCTAAAAGTACTTTTTTAGTTACAATTTTTTGAAAATTACAATGTAAAATTGAGGTACATGTGGAAACCAATGTCATGCCACTTATAGTGTTATGGTGCTAACCGCGTCTAGCAAGCATGGCTTATTATTTAATTATTTATTTTAAATACAGTTTACGAGCAATCAGGAAAACAAGAATTTAAAATACAAGAGCTAGATTTTTTTCAATGAGAAGAAAATACGGGATTAGGTTACGTATATTCTGTATTATTTCAAATTAAAAACAAGGCTTTAAATAAGTGTAATTTGAAATTTTGCAATTCTCTGAAAACAGAAATGTTAAATATGCTTAATGCACGTTTTCATGAAGTTTTAGACCTTAAACAGAGCAAAAAGTATTTCAAACGAATTTCAACATTTTCAAATCATTTTCCATTTTTACGAAACACAATTTAAAAAAATTGAACTTAATGATTTAGGAAGCATATGTAAGCAAACAGACACCAAAAGCATTAATATTAATATTAATTAGTAAACAGAAGGTTCACTTTTTTTTATTGTATCTATTTTAG
>AGDA01039154.1:0-12131 GCA_000281935.1 Mengenilla moldrzyki | reverse complement strand
AAAAGGGAAAATTTTTTATTAATAAAACCTCAAATTAAAAAACAATTCAATTTCTCAACTCTAAGCTTATTAGGGTTTAAAAAGAAACAGTTGTTGGGGAAATAAATTGATTCTTTCCATAGAAATTTTTTGACCAAAACCGAATTTTGGCAGGTATCACCAGTAACAATAAAGAATAATGTTTCAGCAATAAATTGAACACATTAAAAAATGATTATGGTGTCTTATTAAAAGAAAATCTGTAAACTTAATTTGTTACTTTTAATTTCAAACAACAAAAACAACACTGTTGTTAAAGTGCTACTCGATTATTGAATTTTTTATACTTTATACACAACTTCTGTTTTTTTCATAAACTAATAAGTATGAAAACATTCAGATGAACCAGTCGGAAAATCGGAAAATTATACAATCAATTGTTTGAAGTTTCATATAAATTATAAATTAATAAAACATTTTTAATTTAAAATTACAATGTCATATTTTCATTTAGTCGTAAAGTTGCTTAAGGCATTCGAAAATAAAAAAGTTTAAAAAATCAGATAGAAAATTAATTAATTTCATTATTTTTGTTTGTAGCTGCATGCGTCGAATTAATTATCCGCTTGTCCATAATTTTTTTTTTTTAAATTAAAAAAAAGATTTAATTTTGATTTTTATATTTTTTGAGAATCGAACGAGAATTTTTTTATGAGCTAAGATTGAAATAAATAATAATCAAGGAACGAAATAAGGTGTGAATCAATTAATTCATATCGTTTGGAAATTTCTAAAAAAATTTTAAAAGACGTAGAAAGCTAAGTTAAAAAAAAATTAAAAAAATGATAACTTTATCTCTAAAGGCGATTAGAATGCAAATGAACTTTTAGTCGAAATTAAATCATTTTGTGCTGGAAGTGATTAAGTTTTATGACCCGTATCAAGACTGATTTATTTCTGTTTACCTCCACAAAATTCTACACGAGATAATAGTTTTGAAATTTAATACTAAATTAAATTAACTTAATGAGCTTTTTTACTAAGCTCTGAGTTAGAGAGAATGACAAAAAATTTTATTAACTTTAAGAATTATCATAAATATTAATCGACATACCATATGTACATAATAATCGAAAAACAGAGGGTTTGCGGCCTTATATGAAACTCACCCTTATAATAAAAACGGTGTAACTTTCGTCTATGTACGTATGTTTGTCTGTGATTTGATTTAGGGATGAATAGAAAAATAGTATCGGTAAATCGAGAGAAATAACAATTGTCGCGCGCAAATATTAATGGGCCCTGTTATCAACTTTTCCAAATCGGATTTCCATTTAAGATTTGACATGTTCATTATTACATATTAATTGATGTTTAACGTGACAATTTCGATTAGTCAATGTGTACATGACGAGTGGTAGGAATGATTGTATGTGGACAGATTAGTAATAATCTTGATGCTAAATAAGCAAATAGTTTCGGACAGACGTTTCTTGTGCTTTGTCTCTGGAGAAATTTCAGACTAACACTCATCTAGTTTCTGCTTAGTTATGAACATGTGTACATAGTACGTTCGTGTACGAGGTTTTTTCGAACGTAACTGTGACTATGTGTGTGTGTTGCGTTTGGCAAAATGCGTCATTTTTGTTCCCAAGACAAAAGTTTCAAATCAACCACATCATCTGTGATGATTTTAAATTACTCTTAAACCGCACAGCATATTGCATTTGTGTCATATTTTCGTGATTGTATCTTGCACTATTATTTTGCATTATTCAGTTCAAATCTCTGGAGTGCTGTTTACTCTTTTTCCGATTTTATCAGTTTCGAAAAATTTTTTCAACGCGTCAAAATATTTTTTTTACATTTTTTATTACGTTTCAAAGCGAATTAGAAAAGACAGCAGCAATTTAAATTCTTCTGAATTTGTTTTGAAGTTTCTAGGTTGAAAAATAATACATAATAATATATAAGTAGTATGAAAAACAAATATAAAAGATAACTCTATTAGATTTTCTTTAAAGAAATTTAAAACTATAAGAAGAAATAAGGTTCCCATATAGCACGTAGAGCACAAATTAGAAATTTTCACCATTTTGAAACTAAAAATAAGCTAAAATTTGACAAAATTTATAATGACGAGATAGGTTATATAAGACAGTTTTAGAATATTCTCTAAAATAAAGGTAACAAAGCACTAAAATTAATCTATTATTTTACCTTAAGCTTTAAAATAATTTGAATTTTTTCACTATTTTAAAGCTAAAATAAAAATTAGATAAATTGTAACGTCTTTTTAGCCTCATATATTAAAATTTTACGTAAACTGTCCCACCTGACCTATCTTTTCAATATAAATTTAATGACATTTTAGTTTATTTTAGTATATTTTTAGTTTAAAAATAGTGAAAATTAATCAGTTTGTATTATACGGGACAAAACTATAATTCAAAGGTATAAAATTAAACACAAGTTAATTTTTTTGACTAACGCGTTGACTAACTCTCTTCATATTTTAAAAACACCATTCTACATAAAAATCGTAATTGATTACAATAAAATTGAATTTTTATAAATTTTAGTAGAATATTTACTTAAAGAAAGTTTATGTTTTAAACAGGAATCTGATATGAACCGAAATGGTCATTTCCACTTTATTTTAAAAGATTTTCGTATAATTTAATAAAATATTAATAAATATTTAGTTCAGTTTTTAAAACTTCTCAAGTTTGAAACAATTGTTATATTACAGAATTATTTGCACAAGAAAAGTGTAAAATTTTGAGCAATTAGTAAGCAGAAAGTTTATTTAAAAATTTAAATTTAAATTAAATTGCATAATCACATTTGGTCTACACATAAATAAAAAATACTTATTAAATTTCATTACTTTACTAAATGGAACAATGAAAATAAAATTTTAATTTTTAGTGTATTAATTTGTCAAAAATATTAATAGTTTTAAAAAGTAATATTTATACCAGTTATTTAATTTTTTTATTTAAAATTTATTAATTACTTTAATTTATAGGTGTTGAAATTTATAATCGTTGAATTTCTAAATTTTTAAAATATTAAAGTTTTAAATATAGCCGTATTTTGGCGGACCAAATTAATTCGAATTATTCAAAGAAATTTGCTAATTGTTTATTTTGGCGATTAAAATTCTGATTTGGGGATGGAGCCATAGCAACAAAAAATTCGAAATTATTCGATCTTTTTTCAATGCAAAATTGTTTGTTTCGAAAAAATACAAATTTTCTTTGTTCTGTGCCGTTTAATATTTGTAAATGAAATTGTTTTTACCCAGTGGTTTGTTCTCTAACATTTAATTTAACGTGCCAAAACACCAAACAAATCATTTTGAATTTATTTCGCATTTTGGCGAAATGTAAGCAAATTTCGAATTGAAATTGATTCGAAGCAATTTGATTAGTCAAAAAACGGTTTTTGTATTCATTTTCGCTTTTTATAAAGAGTTGGCACGCTTGCGGAATAAAAATTTTTTAAGTCTTTTTTATTAAAATAATAAGTTTTCATTAACTTTAAGTAGATAAATCTACAAATAAAAATGTAATAATACAATTAGGTTAAACACTATGTGTTACTAGTGTAATGAACACCGATTATTTTAATGGTGTAAATAACTGCGATCGCGCTATAAATTAACCTTTTAATTGTATTTAAATTAGTTTAAATTTTATGTCTTTTTATTAATTTAATACTAAATTTCGTTGTAATTATTGCGCAACTTGTTTTTAAAATGTTGAAATAAACTTTTGAATTAACGGAAAAAAACTAACTGATAGATAAAATTTTTTATGGAAAAAACTTAATTAGCCGCAAATGAATATAAAAAGAGGAACCAAATAAAGAAAGGTCCGTCAATCAGAGATATTTAATATTAAGTTATAATTGTAATTTAAAAATTAAATAAATTTAATAAGTTCATGTAAAATCGGTTTTTATTAAAAGTCAATAAAGACTATCATTAACTTTGGTTAGTGTATTGAAGACCCAGCAGTAATTTTGATAAATACATTGAAGACCCAATAACCCATCAGTAAGTTTGGTTAATGTATTGATAATTTCAAATATAATTTGCAGGCACCTGATCCTCATTGATGAAGATGTGTGGGGCATCCTCCAGTAACCGTTAAGGTAGTTCCGATTCAATAACTTGATTCAGCGTTTCTCTCCAAAGTAATTATAATTGAAAATCAAGAAAGTTGTAAGTGGCAATCCAGTATCAAGTAATTCATCACACTGGGTACCTATCACAGACTAAAAAAATCAGTTATATTGAAAATTTGTTACTCATTAATTGGTTAGTTATCTTAAGAATATTTAACTTATGAACATAGACTACCTAGATCGGCATAAAGAGAAATTTTACCCAATTATCTTCGTTTTTATGTTGGTAGAAATTAGAACAAAAATGGTGGCATCTTTTAACAAAAATTTCTGAAATGTTTCTGAATAAAACTTCTGTTTTTTACAATTTTTCTTCGACAGCAATTGCAGAAAAATAAATATAACAGATAATTATTTTTTACCAACTTTTTTTCTCAACTTTCTTTGATGTTTATTCGAAATGAAATAAAATATTTTTAAGAAAATTAGTTTGAACGACCCACTAATCATTTTCTAAACGAAATAGAGTGCATTATCGAATTTTAAACAGAAAGATAAAAGAGTGCTTTGACGATATGGGTGACCCCAAAATTTTATAAAAATCTTAATTCATTTAAATAAAATATTAAATATATAAAGTTTGTTTAACAGAAAATTATCTCAGTGTGAATTAAAACTTTTATTGTGATAATTCATCGATATTTGTAATAACTTAAAAAGTTAATTTTAAAGGAAACTATAACTTTTTTCAAAGGAGGAGCATACAATTGTAGTCTAAACAATTGGAATCGACAAAATTTCAATTAATCGATCAAAACCGTTTTTTAAACAATTAGAAAAATATTATTTCGACAGAAATAAAAAACCGTTTGTCCATTTTCATTTTTGAAAAATGAGAACAATATCTTTCTCAATTTTTAATAAGTATATTACATAAGGTGTGAACTTTTCCAAATTTCCTTCAGTTTCCGTTATTTTTCTTTCTATATACTAAACTATTGATTTATTAATAAATTATGAAAATTTCTTTAAGAAATTGATTATTTTTTACACTTTCATTTCTACATTTCAATTATTACAAATTTACTTTCAACAGGCTTAAAATTATATTGTGCTCATGGCAAAAGTCATAAAATCTCTTTTAATTTTTTTCCTACTTTTTAACTTAATTAAAAAACTAATTACATTATGCCCTGTAAATACTAAATCTTTTCAAACCCGGAATAAATCAAAATGAATTTTTTGCTATTAATATAAACCAAAATTAAATTGTATTTGTGTGATATTATTATTTACATATTTCCAATTAATTAGTTTAAAATTTTAGTTATTTTCAAATTAAAATATAGGATAATATTTAGGAATTATTAGAGTTAATTAGTATTATTTTAGTACATAATTATTCTACTTAAATATAAGAGCTGTTATAAAAATAAAATCAATTTTCAAAACTTAGACAACTGGTAATACTTTAAAGATATTAAAGTCGCTTGCTTTATTTTTTCCACATTCAAGTAAAAAAATTTAAAAAAACGTTAAAGGGAAAAATAATAAAATTGTATAAATTGCTCTTATATGATTGCTTTAAGCGACTTTTTCTTTAAAAAATTCAGATAAGAAACCCATAAATTGCCAAAATAATTTCGAGGAAAAAATTAAATCGATTTATGATATGAATTTTTTGATTTTAAATTATACAAATTATTAAAAAGCATGGAAATATTTTATATAATATTTATATTTATTAAATGATCACTCTTTTTCTATACTCCACCAATTTATTTATACATTGAAAAAAAATATAGTCAAATTAAATGCTAATATATTCAAATCTCAACCATATATAACACTTAAAATATACTTCAAAAATACATGTGAAAATTGAAATTTTGTGATTTAGTCATCTGAAAGTGTATTTTTAGTGTACAAAAATGCACATTTTTTTTTGAAAATGTATTAATACAGATTGTCCAGATGAGCAAAGGAAATCTAATTTCCCTTCATTTTTATACTAGTAAAAATTTAAACAAAAGTGGCGGTATCTTTTGGAAAAACCTTCTGCAATGTTGCCAAAAAAATACTTATCTGTTTTTATAACATTTTTTTGGTGGTAATTATAAAATAAATATAGTAAAAAATTCATTCCATTAACTATTTTTCCAACGTTCTTTAATGTTTATTAAAAACGAAATGCAAATATTTATAAGAAAATTATTTTAAACAATAAATTTATTTTTATAAAAAAAATATCGTAGTTTTAAAAGGAAAGACAAGGGAATGCTTTGCCGATATGGGTAATCTGTGTTGTGAATTAATATTTAAGAGGATAATGAAATGTTTTCAAATTTAGTTTTTTTTTATTTAAAATGTGTTGAGTCACCACCTTGTATAACGACTGAAACAAAAAATGAGATTTCATTTATGAATTCACAACTCAAATTGATTCTATTTTTCAAAGGCAATCGTTTTATACCGAAAATTTCAGGAAAAAACAATAAAAGGAAATCAAATTTACAAATAATAGTTTCTAGCCCTTTCGCTACGAGCGTCACCCATAGACGACATTCGCGCGGCAGCCTGTGTGTACGAGTGTCACCTATAGATGACATCCGCGAAACTGCGTATGAATGTAAGAACTGAAATAAGATGCTATTTCGGCGGGACGCTGACCCATACAGCAATTTCACTTCTACGAAAAACACTGCCATAGCGAAAGGGTTAAAAAACAATAAAAAAATTAGAATTTTTAATTATTGATTGTTTTTAATATTAATGATTATTATAAATTATAATTTAATGTACACCTTCTGCTCATTGGAGAAACTAAATGTTATTACAGAAAATAATTCGTTTTTGAAAAAAATACGTTGAATTCAAATATATATAATTTTATTTCAAACGTTTAGGACATTTAGATTTAAAACGGTTGTCTTTGTAAAAAAAATTAATAGCGGATTTGAAGTACGCAACCTCAAGCTGTATTCTCTCAGACCAAATCAATTACAGTTTAAAATTATGTCCATATTTAATCAAAATGAGAAATAAATTCAAATTAATTTGTCTCGTGTTTTGACCATAGAATAACTTAGAAGGAAATCTAGAAGGAAATGAAGGGAAGATGTGCTGTCTCTTTTTACTTCTACTCTAGAGCGTGACGTAATTCTGCGTGAACTTAAATCGAATTATCACATGAAAAACGTTTGAAAAATTACAAGCGTCTAAATTAGCGAAAAAGATTTTTTAAGCTTTACTGTATTAAAACAATTCGATTTAAGCTGTTTTCGGAAAGTTACACGTGTTAACAAGATCATATATTTTTTGTTCGGTAAACAATACGGTCAATTCAACAAATAAAATTCGTTTAGGTTCGTTTGTACTCTATGATTTTGTGCGATTGAAAATAATCCATGTGCGCAATAAATTTGGTTTTAAAAGTGCATTTTGCATTCTGAGATTTATACGTATTTTATATTTACAGTTTCATATTTATACTTTTTTACGTTTTTTGTTTTATAAGTAAAATTATGCACACATCAAACAAGAAATTAAAACAACCGTTTTTGTCGGTTGAAAAATATTTGTTAATTTTCACCACAGAGCTCTGTGATTTTTACGGTCAAAATAATACAGGTTTATTTAATTATAATTTAATTATTATGTAGCTTGCTTAAAATTTTCAAAAATTGCGCTAATAACACCCTCTAAACTACATTTCAAATAAAACTTGTTTGCTACGTTATAAGGGTTTGTAAGATACGCAATAAATTTATCAGCATTTTTGACTAAAACTTATACAGACAATGCTGTAGATATGGAAGCTCCAAATATGTCTTAAAATAATTTTTTTATTCATTTATGTAAATGTTTGTCTACAAAAGAAATCTAAGTACTTCGTTATTTTCCAAAAATAAAACTGTTAATAGTAAATGGTTTTTATTAATGTCGATCTTACTCTATTTGATTTTTCTAAAATATCCATTGATGAATTACTCAGTAAATATTCGAATGTCATTTTACTAAATCGGAAATGACACTAGAAATCTAAAAAATAAGATTTATTTAAAAAAAAATTTAAAATGCTTTACTTGTTATATATTTTACAATATCAAATTTCTCATAATTTTACTTTTTTGAGTTTGACGCTTTGATCGTTTTTAACTAAATAATATAATATTTCTTCTTCATCCGATTCGTTGTTAAAAAATATCAATTAGTGACGCTAATGAATTCATGGCAAACATAACAGTCGTGTCCAAAAAGTCTGTCCTGTTCTGGACAGATTTGAAAAGTTTTTTTGAAAACTTACTCGGTCTTGTACAACAACATAGAAACTGAGCAATTCTAAGTAGTTATGACGTAAAATTGTCCTGTTCGGGACAGACTTATTGGACACGACTAACGTATCTTATGTAATGTACAGACAAAATATGTTATATATGAAAATCCATTTTATTTAAGTTGTAAAAAATTGTTCTGTAGCAACAATGTTATATCTGAACAAGTTTCAGTGTATTTCAAATTCGTTTAATTGATGTCATGAACAAATCGACCCGTGTAACTTTTCGAAAACAACTTTAGAAATTTTAAATGACACAGACCGAAAAAATTCGGATTTTTCGTTGCTGTAACTCTGTGAGCTCGGCCCTCCAAAGTCAAAGTTGTGGTCGCTGAAATAAATATTTTGCAAATTATTTCAAATTATTCGAAGTATTTTGATTAGTAAAAATACGGCTCTGAACTAGAGAGGTGCTATTTTAGACATTTTTAATTAATTTTAGCAGCGAAATGAAAATGCAAATGTACTTTTATTGTATATGGACTACACATTCTAACTTATTTTCGTTTTTATGCATTTCAACTACTACATCAAAAAACACATAAGCGTTTGTAACGTTTTAACAAAAACAATAACAACCGCAAAATTGAAGTAATCAGCCAGATAATTGACGTTAACCATCTCCAGAAACAACAGAATCGTGTCATGAACCATCTTCGAGTTGGTGAGCCTATTTGAGCTCAGCTAAAAAATATTTGTAATATAATTTATATATTTTATATTGTATTAATTTATTAGGTTTATTAATAATAAAATTTACATTTTTTTCTATAAGAGCCATTTCGCTGAATAATTCTTCAAATCCAAACATTATAGGGGTCCATCTCAGTTTTTTGGCGGATTGAAATTTTTTAAAAAATATTATATAAACATATGCTTTCACGACGTAAATTGTTTACACTGTTGTATGTAATTTTTTAAACTACGTTTTGAATGTTTCACTTTAATGGTTTTGCCTTCCATTTTTTACTTATATATAGACTACTTTATACGGTTTTTATGATTTCTCGCAGTAGCTCTTAGGCACAATGTTCGCCTTTACTTATAAAATTTTTCTAGTGTTGTATTTAGGGGATTGAGGCCACTTTTGATGATTTCGGAAGTTGTGTCGTCCATTATTGAAGCTATTAGATTCGCACGATCAATGCTGTTTTTAAAATCGAAAATAAACTTACTTTATTGATTGTTCTTTTTATCAATGAGAGAATATTAATGTAAAATAAAAACAAAACGAAAACGAAAAATAAAAGATAATAAAGCACAAATTCCAATCAAGGGGAAATAGTACACCCTGGGTGGCAGCGCTTTCTCCGCATACACAACATTAGAAATTCAATTTCGTGACTTATTTCATTTATAATCGAAATCACATTCAACAATGAAATCCATTTTTGCACAAGCATAAATTTGAAATTCACAGACTAGAAAATATCTTGTGTAAATGTTAAAATGTTTTATTCTGGTGCTGATAAAACGTTTTAACTTAATTATAGTCGCGAAAAACGCCTCATGAAATCAGAAATTTTCGATAAAAATAACATATACACGATGTCGCTACTGAATATAATCTGTCTCATATTACTAGCCACAACTGTTGGCTGAAAAGTTATAACAACTAATAGATGGCGTTATGTATCCTGCTTTTTTTAAGAACAGTATCTTATTGTAGATAACATTTCTAATGTAGAAAATATATGCAATAAATCACAATTAAATTTGATGTATAAAAAAAAGGAAAACAATTGTAATATTTCATATATCCAATTAAAAATTAAGTGAAATTTTGCATTAAAACAAAAGGAAATTTATTATTTAACGAAAAATTTATTTTCATCATATTTTAAATAAGAGAGATCTTTTCGGCTTAAAAAGAATGTACTACGTATTTAATTCTTATTCTCAGAAGGAAAAAAATTATTAAAAAAATTATTAATTATTTCTTTCTTTAAAATTTTCAGGTAATCACACCTTAATAATGGACCCCACTTGTTTACCTTACACAGGTTTCTACTTACTTGCCGAACTAACGGGATCACTCAGTCTTTGGACATTTCGAAAAGTTTATTAAATTTTATTTAACTTTTTCCGTAAAAAACTAATATTAACAGATCTGATATAGTCTTAATTACGAAAAAATAGTTAAAGTGCTAAAAAAATGTAGAAGTTTTAACTCCTTCGTGCTTATTTTACTCGGCTAAAGCCAATAAGGTGCAATTAATAAGCAACCATTCCGGTTTGTTATTTGTAGCTGAGCCATCAAATGATAACATATTAAAGTAAGATTACATTTTTCAAATTACTGGCGATTTTTTTTCGAATACTTGATCACATTTTTAATGATAGTTGAGTGCATATAGGTTGTCAAAATAAGAAATTCCTTCGTTAATCCAACGAATAAGCGCTTTGTATACATCTACCTGAATGCTTCGAATTATTGGTGATTATTGGGATTTTCATATGGGAAAAAGTGCCAAAAGAAACGTACAAAGCATACGTCATTGGTTTCCAATAATTAAAATTCAATTTCTTGCTGTTTCTTTATCGATTTCTAATCACATATGAGCACTCAATATTATTAATTTTTCATAGTGAACATTTCCGCTGTGAAAACTTTTCTTTTTTGCTACTTAAAAACAATCATTAGGAAATTTACATATTTTCTTTCTAAAGTGTCCAAAAATGTTTCTCTGTTAACTGATAACTGTTCATTTTTAAGTATTGCTCATACTTAGCTGTTTTAAAATAATCTATCAATTTACTAACGTTTTTCAAATTCAAATTGATTTTTTTAAGCTTTCCTCAATTTTATAAACCTCACTGTTAGCAAAAATGTTACAAGTTTAATTATATTTTATTTGAAATACCATATTAGTAAGCATTATTTATTAATTATTCCACAATTACTCAACAATAATAACATAACAGAATGCATGAGTAAGAACTAATTCCTTATTTTTAGCAACTACAACCCAGTATGTACCAAATTGGTAATGTTATCCCCTACACGTTAGTACTTTTGAAACACAGAAATGTTGGTTTATAAATTTAAAAATTCGTAACACGTGTATAAATAATATTAAAACACTAAAAAAATTAGAACCCTAAGGAGACAAGTAGTTACTTTTTAATTTTAAAATTACATTCAAAAATCTGTAATAGAAGAGATATTAAGGGATATAAACGCAGAAAAAAAACAAATAAAAAAAGTACTTTTCAGATAACAAAAAAATTAATGCCGATAATGAATAATTATTTATTTTATCGAAAACTATATAAGTTAAACTTTGTATAGGTACACGGATAACAATTTCTACTTAGATTTAAGACTAGTAGAAAAAAGCTAACTTTTATAAAAAATATCATAAAATTTAGTAATAATATACTTGAAATTAATATTTGTATGTTTATATAATAAAGAATAAGTATATATGCTTTTTTAATAATACAGCTCTACCTATCCTAAATTCAAGTAGATATCTACTTAAAAGTAAGTAAAAATTCTTATCCGTGTAATAAAAGAAGCATTTGCGCATGCTTAGTTTTTGAGGTACGATTTTTTGAAAACTAGAAAAATAAAAAACTTTAGAAAATCGATATAGAATTTTTAAATATTAGAATTCTAATACATTTATTTAACTTAATTTTGTACTTAGGAAAAAGTACACTGAAAAAACGTGTTACT
>AGDA01039144.1:0-13780 GCA_000281935.1 Mengenilla moldrzyki | reverse complement strand
TCTTTGGTAATAATTGTTTCAAAAATAGCTAAAAACAATTTTAAGCTTAAAAACATATATGCTGTTAATGCGTCAAACTCATTGAGGAATTATTAACTTCGGTTAGAACAAAAGACTAAAATATGGTTTACAATCAACCCTTTTATAATGTGTTAAATGCGTACCACGTTATATGGAAACCGCGTTCTGAGAGTATCGCGTTTTAAGAGTACTTCACTATAGGAGGGGGTTGACTGTAAATTACTAAATTCACATATTTTATGAAAATATTATGAATAAAAATATTGAAAAATTTGAAATATCTACAAAAAACTTTAGATTATTTTTTCAATTCGAACTTCTAAAAAAGTTTAAACAAATTGCATTTTTGAGATTTTGAGCTTTTTAAAGTACTGAGTCATATAATGATAGTTAAATACATTGGAAAATTATATATTGATTGCAAACAATTAAACAGATAAATGATAAAAAATGAGATTTTTTTTCTTCGATTTTAAAGCCAAAAGAAAGGGAAAAAACAATTATTCTCTTTTAAGTAATACACAAATATATTAAGTACATAGGAATTTACAGATGTAATTAAACTAACGATTAATATTTCAAGAAGCATTTTTCTTTCGTCACGAATCATTTCATATAAATTTATCATACAAAACGTTTCGATAAATTTTCTATGTTAAAATTTTTGGAAAATATACGTATCATTACATTGAAAAAATAACTACCTTTCAGTTTCTTTAAATCGTTTAGTTAAAATTGCAAAAAAGATAAGAAAATATCCGTTTGGCCATATTATACTCATAATTTTAAGACCATTATATAACGAATCGGATGTTACAAAAATTATGTGACTATTATATAGCAAAGTTAGTACAGAAAACTGTACTCACTAGAGTAAAATAACCTTTTAAATGTAATTATAATACATCTTTCATTAAGTTACTCTAATAATATTAAAGTGAATCAACTAAACATTTTATCATAATATCATAATATTGCAGTAACGTTGCCGTTATATAAATAAGAATATGTTACACAATTTACATTATTGTGATAAAATGGATCAAGTAAAATTTCATTTGTTGCAAATTCAAAATGAATAAATAATAAAAATACCTCTCCAGTTACAGGATTCAATTTGAATTTCTTAATAAACAGAATTACGGCTTGAAGATCAAATATGTTTCCATGGTGGTCGCAACACGGCACCTCATATGGCTGCAATGATACACAACAGTGATCAAATGGCAATCGTTTGTACTTTTGATCATCACTAATTGTACCCGATCTTTTTCCGCCATAAATGTCTATCCATTCATTATATGTTACGTATCTAATAAAAAACAATAAGAATAAAATATCAATAACATACCTAATAAAAAAACCTTAACATAAACTTTGTATTGATAAAAAATGCCAGATTATTTTAGAGAAGTATAATATATGAAAGTTTTTATATTTTAATACATATAATAAATTGATAGAAAACATTATTGTAACTAAAAAATAATATCGCATGTTTTACGATACAATAATGCCAAAAAACATTCTTAAAAAATTTTTATAATTCTAAAATATAATATAAAACAAATCATGAAACATTGGTAAAGTCTTTAAAACATACGTATAGCCACTTCTGTCTTAAAGTTGTACTTTAATTTTTTTTTCAACAATTATTAAAATGATTATCTTAAAAAAAAACCTTTTTCTATATGGTACTTTTGTAGATAGTGTCCTGATATAGGATCATTCATACAGTGTTTTTATGAAGATAAGTGCCATAGCAAGCAATACAAAAAATGGAACCAAAATAAGATCAAGAGCAATTAAAACAGAAATATGAATAGTGATCGGATTCCAATTCATTAAAAACGTTTTTTGACGATTTTAAAACATTCGAAATTTAACACTTTTTTTAATTATCTTATATCGTTGCAAAGACCAAGTGAATGTACGGAGTGCTTTAAAAGATCCAATAAAGTCTCTTTCGTTCTAAAATTCGTTTTAAATGGTTTTTGTTATTAATCAGCAGACGACTATCGTCAAAAAGATGGCATCTTATATGTTACTTTTCCTCAAAAAATAAATAAATAAAAATAAAAACATCCTGCTTTAGGACAGCTTGGAAATCCATTTTAAGTTAAAAATATGATAACTTTAAGGTTAATATTTAGAAAAAGCAATGATAAAATTAACTGAAATAAATAATTGTGCAAATAAGACAAAAATAAGATAAAATAAAAACAAATTATCAAAAAAACACGATCAGTGTACGATCAAAATAAAACCTAATTTTTAAATAAAATACGACAATCACACTGAGGAATACCAAAATTTCACCTCAAACAGACATCATATTTTCAGAAAATACACTTTACGCGTAAAGATAGAGATTTGAGAGTGCGATGGCGTGAAAGAAGGTGAAGTAAGAGGGAAAAATTAAATCTATCCCTTATTAAATGAGTAAACTGTGTAATATGCATTTTGTCCAAAATGCAACAAAAATAACAAACGTAAGTGAAAACAACGTAAAAATAAAGCTTTTTTTTAATTGTCACTAAAGTAAGGGTCAAATAAAAACGTTTGTTTTATAGAGCCTTGTAGCCTGCATCGTTTTTGTAGAAATCATTTTTCAAAAAAAGAAATAGCTTATGCAGGAAACAAGTTTTTTTGTTTTGCTAATGTCCACTTTCAACTTCAAATAGCTACCACACATTGAATTATCGCCAATATAGTATACGACTTTTCAATCCTAAAACATGTGTAATCGAATAAGGATATTTTGAAAAAATCGCGACAACACAGTTAAGAACCTTTCCATGTCAGTGTTTACTTACAATTTATCACGCTTTCGTTGTTTTCCCATTTTCAATGATTTAAATTAATTCTTTGATAAATATGAAATACGAATCGTTTAATCGAATAAAATTGCATTTCTTCTATATAGAGAATATTAATTATTTATAAATCAACATTGTGAAATAATTTTAAGCTTTCAAAAAAACCCGCGCAAACTGACGTCACCACAGAAAGCTCTGTAACATTACAGAACAGCTCTGTGAGAACAGCTAATAGGCGTTTTTACCGCACTAAATTATGTTAACATAATTTATAATTTTGTGCTCAAATTATATGAAAATTATGTGCGTATGTTAAAATGTATAATTTTGTGCCCAAAAAAACGCCTAATATTAAGCGCGTGTCACGCGCGATCCTTGAATTTATTCTGTAGAAAAAAGTTTCCGCTCTGTGATAAAAATTGGTTTTAATTTTTTATCTAAATTTGCTGTGAAATATGTACAATATTCAACAATATTTGTCATCATTTATTGCCAAATATATCGAAAAATATACGCATTGTTCTAATACGGATCTTAAAAAAGATATTAAGGTGATACTGCAATTTGTGTATTTTGCACTGAATTCGAATTCCATGAGAACACTAATAGAGCTTGTGTCCGAGTTACCGCTTTAAAATCAAACTAATGGAAGCTATTTTTTTTTCGCCTTGTTAAGGATTTGACCAATGAAATACGGGGGTATTAAACTGTCAGCTCCCCGGTCACTTACCTAAAATTAAAATATAAGTCGTCAATTGTTAATCTCAAAAGGATCTTAATCTCTAATTTTGTAAATTTTAAGGTTTCCTTTACAGGTTTAGATGATGAATTTAAAAAAGCCATCTGTTGATATTCGTGTGAATCAAAACCAAACTTTTTTTAATATTAATAAATTTAGAACTCCTATTGAAATTTCATATGGAATACAATATGTTAATTTCATAGTTAAAAAAAAAACATTGAAAACAATCTTACAATAACAATTTTTATAACGTTAATATTGTAATTAAATGCTTCTATAGTAAAAAAATTAACTTATAATCGGAGTTAACACGCTAGCAATGCACTTGAATGGCTTACTGTACTTCTAGCAAGTCGGTGACTTAATTGTTATATTACATCGTTTATATAATGTTTAAGTTCTGTAATTTTTACCGTCGTTAATAAAAGAAAAAGTAACAATTACAGCCCTTCATTAAAGAAAAGTGACAATTACGGTCATTCATTTTTATTCTTAATGTAAAGTTTAACATAGCAAACTAATCTAAAGTTTTACAGTATTTTTTTCTGCATGTAAAGTCTGTGAAGCTGGTATTTGAATTTAAGGTCTTTTAAATACCAGGGAAGAAAACTAATTTCCATGATTACATGCAAAGTGAAGTCGTCGATGAAACTACACACTTAAGTTAAAATGTAATTTGTAAATTTTTTTCCTTTAGTACCAAATAGATCTGTTTGGTCAGATACAACAAGGGCAAAACTAATTGAAATATTAAAAAAAAAAACGCTTTTTGACAACGGAACTATGCGTAGTGATTGTATGTGTCGGCTTTGGAAACAAAGCCGAATAAATATTTTTTAGCGGTCATTGTCATGCTTTTATTTCTCAAAGAATGCCATGTGATTTTTCATCTTTTTCAAAAAATGCAGTCAATCAATGGTTACCTTGCTTACATTGCTAAGTTTACACTGTAAACTGGGAACAAATGTAAATTTGTTTAACTTATGACGTAGCGGAACATTTACATTACGTTGTAAGAAAGTGAACACAACCCAGGACGACCATTTTCAGAATTTCAATACAGCTGCCCAATTCGTTCTGAGCTCTGCTTTTAAAACTCTATCTCAGCGACCTGATTGTAGGTCTCCCAATGCTGGTTTTCACTAGTTCCACGTCGTGGGAATAATAATTTAGATGCCCATCCTTTTTTTTTGACAAACGAATATTTCTAGTACAGTAGGCTCTTTTACCATAAGACGTGACCATAAGACAACAATCCTAGATATTGGAGCTTGAAGGTTTCACTTTCACTTTCCGTTTTAACTTTGTATTTTTTCATTAATGAATTTTTTGCGCTGAACACCGGAAAACAATTTCTCCTCGTAATTACTTCGTTGTTTTTTTAGGTAGCTTTTTTTACAAGAAAATTTGATTATTTATATCTACCTTCATTTATTTTTATTCATATGAATCTGATGATCATCAGATAAATGTAAAGTATGCATTTTCAGTGAACCGGTGATGACGATTTTTACTCTAGGAGTATCTGTTACTTTAAATGTTTTATTATCCCATTACCCTTTCAATAAAAATTGGCCCATTTATACGGGCCGCTTTACACTTTAGGATCCAATTGAGGATAGAAAGTTTGTTCAGTGCAAGTTGAGCACTGGTCAATTAGTTTGAACATATCCATATAAGAGATAAATTTCAAAAATTGCTGCTCACAAAAGTTAATTATAATTTTAATAGGGTTATGTAAAACAAATTAGGATTCGTGTACATCGTTATCAACTTTCAAGCTTGAAATAACGCAAAAATTATGTGCATGAGATAAGGGCCATGGAACAGTGTGATTAGCCATTTGAATGAAAATGTCATAAAAGCAATAAAATAATATATGTTGCGATATTTGAATTGAAACTTTTCTTTTAATGTTTATTTTATGTATAAACTATTCACAAAAGACGTTTTTAAATTAATCATTTAGAGGTTACAGATTTACTAAAAAATGAAATTTGAAATGAAATTTTACAGTCGTATAGTGTACTAAATAAAGAAATAGAGTTTTTTGAACAATTGTTTCGATCCGAACGGTCTTAGTGAAATCGATTTAATATCAACTATTATCATTTTTAGTTATCGTTATGGCAAGGAGATGTAACACTTCACAACTTATACTTAAATGTAAATGTTATAGAGCGTGAATTTCCGTTGCCGTTTTCGTTATCATCTGGATACATTCACGAACTTATAATTCATGTGCCATGGATGAAAATTGCTTCAGAATCTGTAGCTATAACTGTCAACACTATTGGTAGGGACTTCTATTACAAAATTTGAAATGTTTTATTGTGAGGTTAATTATCTATTTTTCATTAATTATACGTTTTATAAATATATAAATTAAGTTATTAGATTGAGAAAAAAGGCATTAAAAATCGGCGCAAGAATAATTTTTAGTTTAAATTAAAATAAAATATGTAAATTTTTTGAAAATTCTTTTCTTTTTTAAGAATTTTTTTCATGTTATTAAAGCAAAATTCTTCTAAAATTTTTTTATATATTTTTATTTGTGTAATAAATATGACCTAAAATCATTTTTATCATTTTGATTTTTAAAAAAAAAACTAAAAAAAACTAAAAAAAACTAAAAAAAACTGTTTTTAAAATTGATGCTAAAATAACGATTTTAAATTTTTTATTCTGTTTGGTTCATTACGTTTAATTTATGAAAAATAAAACTGAAATTATATATATATAGTAGAATGTTAGCACGTTGTGTGCAACACAATCTTCACGTGTTTAAAAAGTGCCAAGCTAGAGTACTTTATGGAAAACCTTACATTTAAAATATTAAGTAACTTACACTGCCACAAAAATTTTTTATCTTTTAAAAAGTAATTAATATTAATTTTAGAAATTGTGCTAAAAAAGTCATCCGTTATTGATGAATTACCGAAAGATTTTAATCATTTTCAGCAAGAAATGCGTCCAAGCTCATTTGATACGTCCGAACAGTCAAGCTATGCTAAGTCTATTTTGATGAAAATGTTTTATAACTTAAATGTCACTTGCAATAATCTAATTTTAAAATATACCGAAGATATTGTAGTACTTACGTTGACAATGAAACAACTTGTTTTGTATCCTTTAAAAAAAGTTACTGGTAATTTAAAATTATATTGTGAAATTTGTACAATTTTAATTCTAAATTTGATAAATTCGTAATCATATCTTTAAATTGAATTTGTATATTGAAAACTTAAAAAATTCACATAATTTTAAATATTAATGCGCAAAATGAACGAATAATAAAAATACATATTAAGTCATCAAATATGAAATTATAGAAGACAGTACTTATTAACAAATTATAAATGTAATAAATAGCATTATTCATCAAAGTATGCACACATTTGTATACTACTATTTGGGTGTTAAGTTGATAACAAGTTTTGTAAAACTATTTCCTAAGGATCAATAAATTCTTGGAAACTTACTTTTACATCACTATTGGATTCAAATTATTTTTCTCTTAAAAATTTGCTGAAATTGCAAAAAAAATTAAGTTTGTGGAGTTAAATTTGGTGAATATGGAAAGTTTTTAACTTAAATGTTTTTTTTAAAAAAAGTTTCCCCGGTTGTAATATAAAAATAGTCCTCTAAAAGTTAATATTTGCCGTCTATCAGAGTTATAGAACCGACTTTGAGACTCTGTCGCTTAAATGGCAGAAGTATATAAAAAATTTTAGTCTCTATGTTTGTAATTTGCTAATAATTTTTATCTTTTTCTTCAAATTTCGTGCTTGATAACGTTGTATTTTTTAAAGTGTTTTACAATTTGGTGTTTTTGAAAAAATTAATAAAATATGTTTCCCTCTTCAAAAGATTTTAGAATACTACATATGTTAATTGTATGAAATTTACCTCTTGGTTTATTTTCTAATCCTTTGTTTTCCAAAGACGTGAAAAATGTTTCATTACAAAAAGCAATCAATTTAATTGAAATAACAGTATGTTTGGACAAGTGCAATGAAGATGGCAAAATCGAATTTTACAACCAACCAATTTCTTTCGGCATATCACTTCTAATTCATTATTCGACAAATAAATCAAATACTTGTTTAAAAGGCACGAACGATAAATTTGAAGTTTTTTGTAATAAAATTGACTTGGAACTGAACGAACAACAGTTATTATTATTCACTTGTTTACTTGGTTATTTTACACTGAATCGTAACAGCAGCAACCATACTGCGAGTAGTGATATATCTGATCAAAGCAGTAGAGTCAAAAAAGCGAATTGTAATGGCACAAAATTTACAAGAAGTTTTAAAAGTCGTTCATGAAGAAAGTGAAACTAATTTAAATGACAATAATGAACAGACGTGGTCTGATTGGTTTTTAGACATGTTTGCAGCGAACTTTTTTGAACCCGAACCAAACGTCGAAGAAGTTCAAGTATATGGTGGCCGTATTTTGCAATTTAATTTTTACTTTGATGCCATCAACATTAAGTTTAAACTTTTTGAAATAAAAGAAAAGCACAGTTTTTTAAAAAATTTAAAGTCTGTCAATACAGAATTATTAAAATTACAACTACGAAATTGCTATATTGAAGCTATTAAGTATGGTCAAGAATGGTTCAATGTAATGTTTGGTATTGCTCAGATTAAACTGAAACCATTAGGAAACTGTACGTGTGGACTAAAAGAAGATAATTCTGTGATTTTAGTTGAAGCAGGTTTTCTTAGTTCTTCTAATTGATGTTCTTGAATAAATTTAATAGCATATTAAGTTTATTCTGTTGTTTTACATATTGTTACATACTGGTTTTACATTTATATATGTATTTTGTATCTAAAAAACAAATGTTGAATTTGAAGGGAAATTGTTAATTGCTTAAATACATTTTTGTGTAGCTCAATTTAAGTTGTACTTATGCATCACCAATGGGAGCTCGATAACCTAAGGCTTTTGCTCAGATTTAACGCTTAGTGTATCTAATTTCGAAACTTGTCAATGTCTGTGACTTATCCAATTCTCAAACGTAAACAATATGTAACCAGATTGCTTAAATAATTAAATTCTAACTTTAACTTCACAGGCTCAAAAAACGAAAATTTTATTGAAAGCTCAGTGTATTTGACAATCGAGAAGCATTGGGAACAAGTTAATGATAGATGGAAACTGCACTTTCAGAATGTAACAGAAGAAATGCTTTTAAGTCGAACCCCGGCACTTGCTATGGATTATGTTTGGCACTCGTCTAACGATGAGTCTGAACAAAGGCAGTGTCGGATTTTTCTGAATCGATTTTCGATAAATTTAACAGCTGGCTTTTTGCATCGTATAGAAACAATGAATCAAATTACGAACAGTTTCGGCAAAGTAGTCGATTACGTTGATATTAAGGTTGCAAAATGTAGCAAAAACATTTATTCTCGTAGCATATTAGAGATGCAAATTCTAAAACCCATATGTTTCTTGTACACAATGGATCATCCATTTTTCAAGCCAACCGAGCAGTTCTATTTTTCTAAAACTGTAATTGAGAAAACGTCCACTATTAATTTGCCGAAAATTTTAATTGAAATTGAGACAATTCACATAAGTTACTCGAAACCGCTTTATCCGGATATAATACCAGTTAATTTGTACGGAACATTCAATATCAATTTAACGATTAATGTGACTAATGTTTTTTGCCGACTAAAAATCGAAACGTTTAATATATCAAGTATAACAGTTAATGAAGTTAATTTAATTTGTAAGCGAAGTATTAAGCCGCATTTAGTGTCGAATTTAAAAGCTTTGCTTTCGGAAAATAGTTTAAAAATTAGTAAGTGAAATTTGCATTTTTGTTGCCAGAAAGTCATTTTTATAACGTTTGTATTTTAACCCATAGAATCAGTTAATTTTTACAACAATCGTAAAATAATTAAAAAAGGGAGAGAATTTTGATTTATTTTAAATCCAACGAAAGATATTTTTAGTGAATTTAAATTCGATCATTACTCATGTTTCATATTTTCATATGAAAACATTCAAAATCAAATTTAAAAGAGTGCCTAAAGTATATATGTACATACTATGAAGTAATTGTTTCTTTAATCTGTTAATAATATTTAATTTTAAGTAAAATTTTATACATGAAAATTTACGCATTGTTAAATCGTTGTTTATTACTAGATATGTTAAAATCCTAAGGAACAAAATTCTAAAACTCTATCTATTGTCCTTTTTAAAAACGAAATTTTGCAAAAAAATTGATGTATTAACTTCACTAATGACGACTTTAAATAATTATGTAACATTTAAATTGCGTATTAAAATTTACTATTATAGAATTTTTTTAAAATTTTTATTTTAAAAAATTAAAAAAAATGTTAAAAAATTAAATATAAAGGTAGATTCAAGTATAATAATTTGTTTTCAATCCAAAATAACTCATATAAAATGCCAATATGTTTGCCTAGATACCATTTTCACAGTGACTTTTCCTTGTTGTAGTATTAAAATTGCTTTCATTTATATATTTTTTTAATTTTTGGCAACTGAAACATTCATGTAATTCTAATAAATATGATTTTAAGGTGCGTTCAATTTCGTTGCTTCGAAACAAGCAATATTAATAATATGCGAAATTGTAAAACGGAACTTTTATAGGAATGCTAATGATTTCGATTTATTTAAGAATTCATCGATATTAAAAACGTCAAAAGATGAAGAAGCTTTACTTGAGTTGAATTGTGAAAATTTTGTGCTTACTAAGCAATACTTTAATAAAGATCGAATGACTATTTCATTACAATTAGCCTCAGTCAATTCAATTGTGTTTGAAGCGTCGATTGATGATACTATTGATATACCAAAACATGTTATTGTATTATCCAGTAAAGGATCGAATATGTTTTGCAATTTAAATATCGAATATGGCTTTGAAAATTATTTATTAAGTGTCAAGAAAATCACGTTTACTGTTGCTACACTTCATATTAACTTACATATGCTGTTAAAACAGTGGCTGGACTATGAACCAGAAATTTATCCATTAAAATTGGATACTAGGGTGCCAATTACAAACGGTTTGATTTTTTATTTAGTAAAAAATTGTGTTTTTTTATTAATGCATACGGAAAAATAAGCACAAACACAACCTGTGAGCCAAAACATGGAAAAAATATTTTTTAGGGAAAAAATATGTTGACCATAATTTACACATGAATAATATGTGTACTACATATGTCTATTTCCTACCATAGATAATATTTTATTCATAAATTTAAAAAATATGTATAAAATATTTATGAAACATATTTATTAAGCATGATTTTACCTTATTTCATATTTATGCTGTCGAATATGTTGATCAAGTGAAAAAAAAATATCTACTGCCTTTTAGTTTATTTTTTACCTGTCCCAAACAAAGCAGATTTATAGTATAATTGAGTAGGAGTCTTTTTTGTTAGTTTTGTTATTCATAAATTTATAATTTATGATAAATTTAAGTATAGGTTGACAAAACGTAAAATGTCTATTGTAGTTAGATAAGTAAATTTCGCCGCATTGTGATGCTCTATCCTTTTTAAGTCTGTTATATAGTTTTTACGCCTCTTTAATCTCCGCTTTATAAATTTCTTTTTTCATTCCGATTTTTAATATTTTATTAGTTTAGTCCAACTAAGAAACTTTTATCTTAATAGAAATAGTATATAAAACATTTATAAGCATTTTAACAATAATTACTGCTAAAAAGTGATAGCCATAGAAATACTGTTATTTTAAATGTAAACATTTGTTAATTAATATAAAATTAGTGTAACATTCGCTTTACCATATTTAGATGTCGCTTGTTATAGGAAGAGGGAAACGATTTGCGCGAACGTTACGAGAAAAATTAGAAGAGATTTTTCTCTGAGCGTAAAAGCTTCCCTCACTATGATGTTCGCATATAAAAAAGCAAGTGAACATCGAAAAAAGGGAGATTGACTGTTGATTTCAGAGAGATCAGAATTCTGAGGAGTTCTAAGCAGTTGCTTCTTATGTGGATCGCTAGAATGCGAGACTGCTCGACCGGAGTCGGAACCACCTGCACTGCGTATTGAATGTCGATTCTCTCGCTAATTTCTGATAAGCAATTTAGTTTAGCTTTATGCTAAACGCGATGTTAATCGCTAATGTTAATTCCGGTTAACAGATTAATATCGCTGATTACTTTTGTAGCCTTATGAATCCGAAAGGGTTCTGGAGGAGTCGGAGAACTCCTCACAATAGGCACTAAGCCACACATACTGTGCTTGCTCTCTGTTGGCTTGGTGTCGATACACAGATTTATCTCGACCTTACACGCTATGCTTGCTCGCTGTTGGTTAGGTAAATATGTCTATATCTTCAATGCTACGATGATTGCTGATATAGGACTACACAGATCTATCTCGATCGTTAATGGTGGGTTTGCTTGCTGTTGGTTAGATAGATCTAAATGAGTCCCTTACAATGGGTATTACAGAAAATGATTGGGAATTTAGAATAGATAAGATTTGGAGGGTGATTGTTTGCTAAAAAGGACTAGGATCTGCGCATAAATGAAAAAGAACCCAACGCATTCCGTCATTTACGGGAATGAGGGAACCTTCTCCTAAGCAGAGGAGATAACTAAACAGTGGAGAGCGTTACATTAGATTTAAAGAAATATTGTCACAATTTTAAAAATACATTTTTGATAAAATAATAACTGAATTTTCGCTTTCAAAACCAGGTTTGCAGCTATTATTCTTTGACAATATAATTTTTTCACTGTAAACATATTTCGAATTTAATGCTAAAAAATATCACTGGTAAACACTAAATTGGTTGATTGAAAACTGATATGAAATTATGAATGATGTTAGTCTTGTGATATCTAAAATCCTATTAGTTTTTTCCCATCACATCACATTTTTGAGATACAGAGCGAAAACGACTTTCAGTGTTTAAAAATTTATAAATCACAGGCATGTGGAGCTGGAAGCTTTAAAAATATCTTAAAAAACAGAAGGGCTCAGTATCTACCTAAGTCTAAAATATCATTAAAAAAGCTTAAATAAGTTGAGGGTATTAAATTTTTAAGGGCGAAAAAATTGCAAAAAATCAAGTTTTTTTACGATTTAAAAAAATGTTTCCTTCTTTTCCTCCAGATTTTAAAAAATTGTGAAAAAATTATAGATTTATCATAAAATATAAGTCTTTAAATATTGTGTACAAAAAAATTTTTTTCCGACATGCGTTTTGAGATATAAATTTTTAAAATAGAGCATCGAAAAATAGAGTACACATTGAATCCGATGTAAAGCGGATTCGTATTTTCTGAATAATATAAATACTGTAGCGCCGTTCAACACGAAAAAACATAGTTGTCAAAAATATAAAAAATTTTTATAATTTTGAAATTGAAAAAAATTTTTTTTAGAAAGTTTTAATTAAAAGTCAGAGTTAAAATTTGGAATTTTTTATGATATTGATTAGAGTGGGTAAAAATATTTAAAGGGTGTTTTTTGCTATTTGAGCTGATACTTCATTTGGCTACAAAAATTCAAAATCCCAATTTTAAATTTGTGGAGATTTTACAAAAATTACCTGATACATTTCATAGGAATAGATAATGAAGTGGTGATGGAGGTGTCACTTGAATACTTGTATGTGGTTGGGGTGTAAACTTTGAAAAATTTAAAATTTAAAAAACCTATTTTTTAGCACATATATGTCTTACATTCAAGTAAGTTAAATCTGTTTTTAAGGGGTGGGGATGAACATTTTGAAAAAATTTTACAACCGTATTTTTTTGTCAACATTTTTTGTCTAATGATCGTTGTTGATACTTTTTCGTCAAAAGGGTTGCTTTTGGGGTTGGTGTGGACATTTTGTAAAATCATAAAACTTATTTTTCACTTAAATTTGGAAGGGCAATTTCAGTGCTAATATGCATTTAGGCAGAAAATATTAAGAAAAAACTTTGGCTGTAAAACTTTTAAAATTATAAGTTTTTCAATATGTTTATACCAAAGAAATCATTTTTGGTCCGAATTACTATCTACAATTATATAGCAAACGCATAATAGCGGAAAAACAGTTTTTGTAATTTTAAAAAATGTCCACCACAAACCTAAAAGCAAACCTTTTGACAAAAAAAATACCAACTACAGTCCTTAGGCAGAAACTATTAACAAAAAAACTT